>SNQJ01S0012530.1:142387-166194 GCA_010110895.2 Picea sitchensis
CCTACCCCTCTCTTCTCCTATCTCTCCACCTTCACTTTCCATGCCATTCCTTTCCTTGTCATGCCTTGAATTTCCTTGACATGTCTTTCAATTTCATTCCTTTCCTTTCCTTTCCATGCCTCTCCATGACATTCATTGCCTTTCCTTGTCATTCCTTTCCTTTCCTTGCCAATCCATGCCTTGCCTTGGCATGCCATGCCATTCCTTTCCTTACCAAGCCATGGCATGGCATGGCATGGCAAGGCAAGGAAATACATGACATGGCATGGAAAGAAAATGAATGACATGGCATGTCATGGAAAGGCAAGGCATGGAAAGTGAAGGCAAGGAAAGTCATGGAATGGGAAGGAAAGGAAATGCATGACATGGCAAGGAAAGGAAAGCCATGACATGGCATGGAAAGGTAAGGAAAGGCATGGCATGGCATGGTATGGCATGGAAAGGCAAGGCATCATAAGGAAAGGAAATGCATGGCATGGAAAGACATGGCATGGTATGGAAAGGCAAGGAAAAGCATGGCATGGCATGGCATGGAATGGTAAGGAAATGCAAGACAAGGCATCACATGGAATGGAATGGAAAGAGAAGGAAAGGAAAAGAATGGCATGGAAAGGCAAGGCATGGCATGGCATGGAAAGTAAAGGCATGGTTTGGCAAGGAAAGGAAATGAAAGGTCTAGGTCTAGGCCATTGATTTACCTAGTAAGTGCATGGGAAGGAAAGGCATGGAAAAGGAAGGAAATGTATGGCAAGGCAAGACATGTCATGACATGGAAAGGAATGGGAAGGCATGGCATGGAAAGGCATGGCATGGGAAGGCATGGAATGGGAAGTAAAGGCATGGAATTTCAAGGAAAGGCATGGCATGGCATGGCAAGGCCAATTATGGCTTGGAAAGGCAAGGAATAGCATGACAAGGCATGTCTTGGAATTTCCTTCACTTGTCTTGGCATTCCTTTCCTTGCCATGTCATGACATGCGTTTCCTTTCCTTTCCATGCCTTTCCTTGCCTTTCCAAGCCATGCCATGTCTGCCTTGCCTTTCCAATCCATGGCATGGCATGGCATAAAAATTCAAGGCATGGATTTGAAAGGAAATTCAAGGTATGGCAAGGCAAGGCAAGGCATGGCATGGCATGGAAAGGGAAGGAGAGGAAAGGGTTACCTCAGATTAGGAATTACCCTCGATTTCCAACCTTGTTAGCTTGACATCTAGGGTTTAGTTGTCATCTTTCACCCTTAGAATACACCTTGATACCTTTTATTACATTTCTGTCATAATTTCCATCCTTTTAGGGCTTGATGTCTTGAATATTCTAGGGTTTTTATGTGCCATATTCCATTTCATCAAGCATTTTTATCTAGACCCTAGTTTAGGCTTGCATTTTCAGCCCCCTTTCATTGCATGATTACTTTTTTTAATGGTTGTTATATTTATCCTAGTGTAACTTGTCATATTGTTTAAGTTATGTTAGCACATGAATTTGCCACCTTCTTCATAGGAATCAAGCATTCACTAAGTTTTACCCTGAGAAGAATTATGGTTTAAATCATGTGGCATTATGCCCATGATTTCCACAGGAAGAATGAAAATGTTGAGGTCTCAACAGCTCAAGCACCCTCAAAAATTTTCCCACTGTTGCTCGACATCACCCTACCTCAGCGCATTTTGATCTCGCCACATCATCACACGGACATTTCGTAGTGCTATGGCGCTACAAAATTGTCTAAAGTGCATATGCTATCAGCTTGCCACCTGCAACACTCGTAGTGGTCATGGAAGAAGATCTGCAGAGCCTCAAGGCGTCAAGATTGACTCTCAGAAGTTGTGGGCACCATATGAATCATTCATGGGTGTCAGGCCTCATCCTGATCCCGATGAAGGTAGTTATTGAAGATTGGGGGCGACAGTTGAGACCTCGTCTCACCGCATAAATGGAAAGTGTTGCAGAGCGCAGCCATGAAGGCACACTGACGATTCGAAGCTTCCTTATGGGCAATTTTTCCTACAAAGCACATAACTATGTCTGGATTGAATCTGACATGAGTAAACCTGCACAATCTAACAGATAAGGCACCAACTGAAGGCTTTGAAGGTAGTGGTCTGATCACACTCCTGGTGGTTGTAGCATTGCTAGGTATTTATAGACAGTTTTGATATTTTGTTAAGGTCGAATGGCTGAGCTAGGCTCCCGGCTATTGTAATAATTTGATGAAGAACATTGGTTCTCTGGTTATGTATTTATTTTTGAGACATCTTGGTTAATCTTAGTCAGATTTCTTACTCCATCTTATTTTCCTTTGATACTGAGAGAGTTCATGAATGACTGATTCACATGGATTGTTGTAACTGTATTATGATAAATGTTTGATTATAGTGTTGTTATAATTTCTTTCAATTTCTTTGAGATTTGAATTCAAGAGGATCTTGTGTTTAAGTTTTTCCTCCTTAGGCTACTGGAAGACCTGATGTCCATGAAAAACCTCTACACTCTCCTCACCAAAGTCTTCCCTCTATTCACCCTTACTCCAACTTATTGACTGAAGTTGATTCCAGACCTCACCTGCATGTGCATACCAGTCCAGTTTTCTGAGTTAAAACGATATCATCTTGAGTCTGATCCCATTTGACCTCTTTAAAACCAACCTGTGACATATAAAAGTTGAGTCCCAGGGATGATTTTAGGGGCTAAATTTCGCTCATGGGCTAATTTTCCACGGTTTTCTCAAAAAAAATATTCTCTATTCTAAAAATGATTCACCCAAACTCTATAGGATAAAATTATTTTACCTTAAAAATCGCCAAAATTTTATACAAACTATATAAAATCCTTAGAAATTTGAATATTTTTATAAAAATATCGCAAACAATTCATAGTTGTCATATGAACGATTAGTAAGATTCGCCGAGGTTTCTACATTTTAAAATAAATTTCGATCCTTAAAATCACCCCTTTATAAAACTATGATGGGTATTGGGCTTACCTTCTATGCAATCTGAGGGTGACTTCTAGTGCTAACATTTCTGGCACCATTGTCGGGGAATGAATTGAATACTTTTCCCTGGGATAGAATGACAAAGAAGCTCTGATTCTAAAGGTGCATCAGATATCAGTACCATTGAAGATTTCAACTTGCACTTGGCGACTCCATTGTTTCGACTCCACTATTTCAGTTATGGATCCTAAAGGAAAACACATGAGGTCCACTTCACTACTTCCTCTAACAACGTTTAAAACTGACCCAGAGGAAATTATCAGAAAGGGAAAGACCGCTCAAAAATTTACCTCCATTGTTGTACCAAGTTTTTCTGATAATTTGCATAATCCCTCTTTACAAACTCCAGTAACTATTTCTGATTCTCCTATTATACAAACTACTGGAGTTTCAAGAAATTAAATTTTTAGGAGTTTTCCTACTGATTTCTCCCCTCCTATTCTTGGTTTGGAAGGAGATATCTTTGACATCCCATTCTCCCCCGAAGTTGTGAAGTGGAAGGAGAGAGATTTGACCTTAGAAGACTTTCCTACTCTAGACTTTACCACTCCTCCTCCTATTAGATTTGTTGCAGTTACAGAAGGGGAAACCTCTGTTACCTATAGCCCCTCATATTTATCCCCTAATTCTCAACCTTTTCCTTTTTCTCCCAGAATCACAGCCCTAGTCTCTCCTGTCCGAACTCCATATCCTCCTGGTTCTCCTCCAGTTCATGTCCAAATGGCAGGTGCTAATCCTCCTAGGAAAAGGATGGTTGAGATATTGGCCGCTAGATATGCCCCTCTAGTCTTGCCTCAGCCTATGAATGCTCTCCCAGCCACATACTACCTTAAGTACATGCCCCAGTTCACAGGGGACGGAGACGTGACTATAGAAGAGAACCTTGCATCCTTTTATAGATTTGCAGAGATTCAAGTCATCGAAAATGAAGATGTGTGGATGAGAGTTTTTGTACAAAGCCTTGATGGTGATGTCAGGGACTAGTTTAAGGAATTTCCTCCTATATATATTGACGAGATTTCTGATATGGATAATTCATTTTTAAGACACTGGGGGAATAAAACAAATCTCCTTTATTATATTACAGAATTCGGGGCACTGGAGAGAGAAGAGAGGGAATTTGTTTCAGACTTATCGAAGAGATTTAATAAGATGTATAAAAAGATTCCCTCGGAAATTAAACCTACAGAAACCTCTACCAAGATGACTTATGATAATTCTTTCGACCCTGATTTTTTCCTCCTATTGAGAGAAAGAAGAGCTACCTCCTTGGCTCATATGCAAGATTCAACCCTTGAAGTAGAATCCAATATATTGGCAGCTGAAAAATTAGGAGTAAAGGTGATAGAGACAGAGGAAAAGGTAGGTCTGAAACTCCGAATTCTAGTTCCTCTGCTACCCCCCTCAAACAGATGAAGTGACCAAGCTACTAAAATCACTTTCTGCTAGAATGGAAAAGATCAAATTAGAAGGAAAGAAGAGATATAGGAATTCCAAAAATACTGAGAATAGGGGTAGTTTCAAAAGACCAACTAATTCCCCTCGGATCATCCAAAGAGATCAAAGAAACAGGGACATAGATGATCAGAAAATCCAAAATCCTCTCTAAAATAACCTGGTTATTGATGAAAATGAAGAGGAAGAAGATATCGATCCTGAGATCCATTTCCTTGGAGATACCTCTTCGTCCCCTCATTTAACTCAATCTGCATACGAAGAGGCCCTCATAAGTAATCAACTGAATGAGCTGAGAAAAGGAGAAAATACCACCAACAATCTGAATAGATATAACCTCAGATCCAAGAAGAAAGAAGCAAAGCCTGACATTCATGAACGACCTTCTAGAGCTGAGAACCCTGCTAGAGATATAGCAGACAACAACAAAGAAAGGAAGGCACAGAGACCCCCACCAGTGGTCAAAATTCTTGTCCTAGAGGTGAAGGAGATTCTAAAGCCTCCCTCCCCTTATAGCTTTGAGCAAGAGATTCAAAAGATTAGAATCCCTATACCTCTCTCAGAGTTAGTCAAGCAAGAGGATTTCAGAAGGTGCCTATCAAAGACTTTTCAGCCCGAACCTGCATCTCACTCCATAGACTCAGTTAACCTCCAAGATGAAAGGCCAGTTGTCATATTAATGCCTTTGGTAGAAGATATAGATGACTCCTCCCCTCCTTTATACACCTCATTGAACATCCATGATAAGGTGTTGCATAAATTCTTGATGGATTCAAGGGCATCTCAGAATCTTATGCCTAAGATTGTCATGGAAGAGCTCGGGTTAGAGGTTACAAAAGCCTACCATGACCTGTATTCTTTCAACTCAAAGAAGGTAAAGTTCCTTGGGGTTATCAAAGACCTGGTCATTTCTCTGTTCTAGCTATCAATGAAGATCTTGGTCATGGATATCGTAGTGCCTGATGTTCCCCCTAAGTTTGGGATGCTCCTATATAGATCTTGGATAAAGAGACTGGGGAGAACCTTGTAGATGGACCTTTCATACGCCACCATTCCTATATTCGAGGGTGAACAAAGGAGACTCTACAGGGAAGCACAACTCGTGTACATCATCAGTGATGAAGAAAACCCCACCAACCATCCTATTTTTTCTTTTGACACTAATTTGGGATCCATCATATTGCAGCTGACTGATACTTCTGAACCTCGTCTTGAAATTAGAAAATAGTCCATTTCTTTTTGTAAAATCCCTCCTCAAACTACCCATGTTTGGAAGATATTATTTGATGGAGCCTCTTCTAAGGAAGGTGTTGGTGCTGGAGTAGTCTTTGTTTCACCGTGTCAAGAGACCATACCCTTGTCCTACAAGTTAGAAGTTGAAGCTACCAACAATGTGGAAGAGTATGAAGCTCTTGTTTTAGGTTTAAGGGATGCAAAGGACATGGGGATAGAAGAGCTATCAGTATTTGGAGATGCAGAGCTAATTGTTCATTGGATCAGAAGTATTTACCAAACTAAGCATCCTAGGATCAGAACTTACAGAAATGAAGTGTGGGACCTAGTTGACAGTTTCTTCTTGGCTTTCAAAATTTCATTTATTCCAAGAGAGAAGAATACCATGGATGATTCTTTGGTTGTTTCAGCAAGCCATTTCTGAGTCCCACTGCCACCTAAACTCAAGTATGATGTAGAGGTGAAATACATACCCTCTATACCTGACAATGTCAAGCATTGGAAGGTGTTTGAGGATGATCTTGAGATCAAAAAATTTCTTGAGTCCATTGATGAGTTCTCTGCATTACATATTGATTAGGATCATGATTCTGGAAGTAACCCTCATGCTGATGTACTTTTAAATAAAATTGCTAATCACCATATTGTTCAGCTGCCTTCAAACCACATTCCAAAGGGACTAGTTCCTTTGGAAATATTTTTTGATGGGAACGATGTGGCAGTAAAGTTTAAAGGCTCAACTAATGATGTTGATGTATCTGAGTGTAATATTGGTACAGAGAAGCACCCAAAATTTGCCAAATTGTCAAGTAGCCTGTCAAGAGAACAAAGAGTTGAATACGCTGAGTTTTTAAAAGAATTTGCTGATGTGTTTGCCTGGACATATGAATACCTCATAACATATGACACAAGTATCATCGAGCATAAGATCCCACTGAAGGAGGAAGCCAAACCATTTAGGTAGAAATTGAGACAAATAAATCCTATGCTACTGCCTATTATGGAGAAAGAGGTAAAAAATCTTTTGGATGCCCAGATTATCATTCCTTTGAGATTTTTTGAGTGGGTGGCCAACTTGGTCCCAATGAGAAAGAAGAATGGAGAAATCAGACTTTGTGTTTATTTCCAAAATCTGAACAGAAGCTCTAAGAAATATAATTACCCCTTGCCCAAGATGGAACACATATTACAGAGGCTGACAGGTGCATCGAGGATGTATGTGATTGATGGATTCTTTGGCTACAATCAAGTCTCTGTCTTACCGGAAGACAGAGAGAATACAACCTTCACCACTCCTTGGGGTACATTCATGTACGTTAGGATGCCCTTTGGATTGATGAATGCAGGAGAAACCTTTCAGCGAGCCATGGACATAGCTTTTATTGGAGAGAAGGACAAGTTTGTAGTCATTTATTTGGATGACATAACAATGTTCTCGCAATCTGATAAAGAACATTATGATCATCTGAAAAAAGTCTTCTTGAAGTGTAGAAGATTTGGCCTCTCTCTAAATAAAAAAAAAACATTATTTTCCATGAAAGAAGGGAAATTATTGGGGAACATTGTGTCAGATGAGGGAGTAAGGATTGATTCAAGCATGGTAGAGGCTATCCAAACTTTGTCACTCCCTAGATCCAAGAAAGAAGTTCAATCTTTCTTGGGGAAAATTAATTTTCTGAGAAGGTTTGTTTCAAATTTTGTTGAGTTGGTGAAGTTTATCACAACCATGTTGAGGAAAGGAAATGAAATCAATTGGATTTATGAATCTCGTAACTCTTTTGACCAAATAAAGAAGGCCTTGACTAAAGCACCCGCACTCATCAGTCCTAACTACTCCAAGGAGTTTATGATTTTCTCTTTTTCTTCATTTGACACAGTAGAAACTATTTTATTGTAGAAAAATGTCGAAGGGTTAGAGCAACCCATTTCCTTTTTCAGTAGGGTACTGAGAGATGCTATAATAAAGTATGACATCATGGAAAAGAAGGCCTATGCTTTGGTTAAATCTCTCAAAGCTTTCATATTTTATGTGCTAAATTCAAAAGTCATTGCATATGTCCATTCAGCCTCTATGAAGGAGATCCTAATTCATCATGACATAGACGGAAGAAGGAGCAAGTGGATTTCCAAAATCCTTGAATTTGATCTTGAAATAAATCCTACCAAATTGGTTAAAGGTCAAGGTTTAGCTAGGTTGTCGGTGGAATCTAATTATAAATCCTTGGGGGTCAATTTCATCAATAGTTTTTCATATAATCAACAAGATGAGTTCTCTGATGAAGATCCTAAAGTCACACCCCCATTGGTAGGATGCACTTGGTACAAAGACATTATATTTTTCCTACATAAGTTACAACTTCCTCATGGCATGGGAAAGAGCAAGGTAAGATATTTGAAGCTCAAATCAATTAAATATTGTCTGATTGATCAAGTTTTATATTGGAAACACCCTTTAGGAGTTCTTTTGAGATGTCTAGACCCTTAGAAAGCCCAAAATATTATGTATGATTTTCATGACATTTTATGTGGGGGGCATCACTTCTGGAGAACCACAACCTACAAGATTCTCAGGGCTGGGTATTTTTGGCCTAGTCTCTTCACTGATGTCTGTGCATAGATCAAGTCTTGTGTCAAGTGTCAGAAATTCTCTGGAAAGAAACAACTCAAGTATTTTCTATTAAAGCCTGTGGTAGCTATAGGACCCTTTCAGCAGTGGGGCATAGATTTTATTGAGTAGATTCATCATGCTTCAAGTGGTCGGCATAGGTGGATCTTGACTGCCACAGACTACTTTACTAAGTGGATAGAGGCCATCCCCACAATAAACTCTTCCCACAAGATAATCATTGGTTTTCTTGAAGATATTATGGCAATATTTGGTTGTCCAAACAAAATTGTCACTAATAATGTTGCAGCTTTCAAGGCTGAACCATTGATTAAGTTTTGTGAATAGTTTGGAATCACATTGATTCACTCTACTCCTTACTATCCCCAAGGGAATGGACTAGCAAAGTCCTCTAACAAGAGCCTTATTAAGATCATTAAAATACTGTTAGAGGACAACAATAAGGCATGGGATTTGAAGGTTAAATTTGCTTTATGGGCTGACAGACTGACAACAAAGAGATCTCTTAGTATCTCTCCTTTCCAGCTTGTATATGGAGTTGAAGCCATTTTTCCTTCTCAGCTTGCCTTACTTGTGGATAAATTCTTCCAAGACTACCAGGGAGAAACAAATGATATGATTAGGAGAATACAACAGCTGGTAGAAGTGTAGCAGACGAGGGAGCAACTACTGGACAAAGCATATGATCATCAACAAAAGATCAAGCGGGCCTTTGACAAGAAGGTGAACAAAGAGGATTTCTAGCTGGGAGATCTAGTACTCAAGTGGGATGCACCTAAGAAAGATAAAGGCAAGCACGGTAAATTTGAGGCCTTGTGGATCGGCCCCTTCAAAATTTCTAACGTTTTTTCAAATAACACTTACAAGTTGCAGGGTTTGGAGGATGCTGAAGTTTTTGGTAGCCCTGTAAATGGGCATTTTCTGAAGAATTTTTTTACTTAAGCCATGAGTGGCTTCCCATGTCATTGTAAATATCATTTTTATTTTGTTTTTGGTTTTTATAAGTGACTCCACAACCCAGCACTAAGGCACTGAAACTGAAAAAGGAGTTCTTAGAGCCTCACAGGGAGGTCTCTATCCCCCATGGAGCCTATATGTTAACACGTAAATTTGCCACCTGCTTCATAGGAATCAAGAAGTCACTGAGATTTACCCTCAGAAGCATTATGTTGTAAATCATGTGGCATTCTGCCCATGATTTCCATAGGAAGAATGAAACGTTGAGGTCTAAACAGCTCAATCACCCTCAAAATTTGTCCCACTGTCACTCCACATCACCCTCCCTCAGCAATTTTTCTCTCGCCACATCATCACACACACATTTTGTAGTGCTATGGTGCTACAAAATTGTCTAAAGTGCATACTCTATCATCTTTCCACCTGTAGCACTCGTATTAGTCATGGAAGAAGATCTGCAGAGCCTCAAGGCACTGGGATTAACTCTTAGAAGTCGTGGGAATCGTCTGAAGAATTCATGGCTCTTAAGCCTCATATTGATCCCGATGAAGGTAGTTATTGAAGATTGGGGGCGGCAATTGAGACCTCATCTCACCCCATAAATTGAAAGCGTTGCAGAGCGCATCCATGAAGGCACGTTGACAATCTGAAGCTTCCTTATGGGCAATTTTTCCTGTAAATCACATAACTGCGCCTAGCTCGCATATGACATGAGAAAACCTACACAATATGACAAAGTAGGCACCGACTGAAGGCTTTGAAGGCAATGGTCCGATCACACTTATTGTGGTTTCAACATTGTTGGGTATTTATAGACAGTTTTGATATTTTGTTAAGGTCGAATGGTTGAGCTAGGCTCCCGGCTATTGTCATATTTTGATGAAGAACACTGATTCTTTGGTTATGTATTTGTTTTTAAGACATCTTGGTTAATCTAAGTCAGATTTATTACTCCATATTATTTTCCTCTGATACTGAGAGAGTTCATGAATGCCTAATTCACATGGATTGTTGTAACTGTATTATGATAAATGTTTGATTATAGTGCTTTTATAATTTCTTTCAGTTTCTTTGAGATTTGAATTCAAGAGGATCTTGTGTTTAATTTTTTCCTCCTTAGGCTACTAGAAGACCTGATGTCTACGGAAGACCTCTACACTCTCCTCACCAAATTCTTCCCTCTATTCACCCTTACTCCAGCTTACTGATTGAAGTTGATTCCAGACCTCACCTGCAGGTGCATACCAGTCTAGTTTTCTGAGTTAAAACGATATCATCTTGAGTCTATGCCCATTTGACCTCTTTAAAACCAACCTGTGACATATAAAACTCTGATGGGTAATGGGCTTACCTTCTATGCAATTTGAGGGTGACTTCTAGTGCTAACAAGTTAAACATCTTAATCACAAGTTTTATAACAACTATAGTTTCCTTATTGATTTGTGGTTTTTGGGACTTCGCGTTGAATTTTTTGAACTTAGTTAATATCATTTATTGGATTGTAATGAAAATGGTATGGCATGGCAAGGAAAGGTGTGGCATGGAAATGGCATCACATGGCATGTAATGACATGGAAATGGCATGGCAATGGCATGGCAAGGAAAGACAAGGAAATGGCATGGAAAGGAAATGAAAGACCAGGAATGACATGGCATAGAAAGTGAAGTAAAGTCAAGGCATGGCAAGGCAATGCATGTCTTGGAAAGGCAAGGCAAGGTCTAGGTCTAGGTCTGTGTTTCAAGTTTTGTGGATGCCTTTATGGTTAGGAATTCATGGATGATCATTGTTTTAACTAGTAAGTGTTATTTCTAGGTCGTTGATGGTTATTTATTGAATGTATTAAATAATTTTTTTACCAAATTGGTGATATTGCATGTTATCTTGTAGTCTTCTAGAATTAACCTTTTCTTGAAACCTCAATTTTTTTGTTAGATTACGAATTTCCCTAGATTTCCATCTTTGTTTTCCTGACGTTTAGGGTTTAATTATCATCTTTCACCCTTAGAATACACCTTGACACCTTTTATTACATTTCTGTCATATTTTTCATCCCTTTAGGGATTGATGTCTTGAATATTCTATGGTTTTTATGTGCCATCTCGCATTTCCACAAGCATTTGTTATCTACACCCTAGTTTAGGCTTGAATTTTCAACCCCTTTTCATTTAATGATTAGTTGTTTTAAGGGTTGTTATATTTGTCCTGTTGTAACTTAGTTAACATCATTTATTGGATTGGCGACGCATGGAAATGGCATGACAATGGCACGAAATGGAATGGTAATGGCATGGCATGTCATGGAAAGGCAAGGCAAGTCATGGCATGGCATGGCATGTCATGGAAAGGCAAGGCAAGTCATGGCATGGCATGGCATGGCAAGGCATGGGATGGAAAGGAAAGGCACGACATGGCATGGCAAGGAAAGGAATGGGATGGAAAGGCATGGCATGGTGATTCAGGACAAAGAAACAGGTGGAATTAGACCTTGTGTGGATCTGTGGAAATTGAATGATGCTTGCTTACATGACTCATTTCCTACTTCGTTTACAGATGAAGTTTTGGAAAATGTAGGAGGACAGGAAGCTTACTCATTTACTGATGGATTATATGGATATCATTAGATTAAGATCACACATGAGGATAGACATAAGACAACATTTGCAACAAAATGGGGATTTTATCTCTACACAATCATGCCTTTTGGGTTGGAAAATTCACAAGCAGTATTTTCTTTAGTTGTTGTCGCAACTTTTCAAGAATTTATTCATAAGTTCCTAGAAGTATATTTGGATGATTGGACAATATTCAATTTGCTAAAATACCATGTTGAAACTCTATGCTTAATGTTGGAGAGATGTAGACAGTTCCAAATTTATTTGAACTTAAATAAGTCCATTTTATGTGCACCATTTGGTATCTTGTTGGGTCATGTAGTATGTAAACAAGGACTTTTGGTTGACCTTATGAAGATTGTTGTTATTGTTGATTTTCCACGACCTATGTCAGTGTGACAATTGTGGGAAACATTGGGTCATATGGGGTACTATAGAAATTGTATTAGGGGATACATGCATATCACTTCCCCATTGGAAAAATTGTTAAAGAAGGAGGTCAAGTTTCAATGGAACAAGGAATATCAACAAAGTTTGGATACCTTGAAGCAGAAATTAGTTACCGCGTCTATTTTAGTATTTCCAGATTGGAAGAAGGAATTCCATCTCCACATAGATGCATCATCTATAGGGTTAGGTACAATTCTAGCTCAGCAAGGGGAAGGAGGTTTGGATCGTCCAATTACATTTGCTAGCAAAAAGTTGTCAACTACTAAACAAAATTACACTACTACAGAGCATGAAGGATTGGAAATGGTGTATGCACTATAGAAGTTTAGGAATTATCTACTGGGATCACATTTTAAGATGTACAAATATCATTCTACATTAAGATACTTAGTCAATAAGCCAATGTTGGGGGGAATATATGCAGATGGATATTACTATTTTAGGAGTATGAATTTGAAGTAATTGTGAAACCGGGGAAATTGAACTCAGTACCTGATTATTTTTTGCGCATACTAATAAGGGAAGATGCAATAAATTTGGATGAAATTATACTAGATTTGCACTTGTTTTCATTACATATGGTCGATGATTACTTTGTAGATATTGTATAGTTCCTGAGCACGAGAGTAGCCCCAACCGAATTTACAACGTAGAAAACATAGTTAGTAGTAAAGGTACTAGATTATCATCTTATAGCAGGGAACTTTTATAAGTTAGACACAGATGGTATTCTTCAGTGATGTGTATTGGAGAACGAAATGTTTGTGATATTATAAGAGCAACATGGAATATTTTTGGGAGGCCACTATGTAGGGAAAGCGATGGCTCAAAATACTTTTCATGTAGTACTTTGGTGTCCCACCCTTCATAAGGAGGCTAAGGAATTATTTCATACTTGTGATGTCTTTCAAAGAGTTGGAAAGCCATATAGAAGAGACTAGATGCCTTTAATACCACAATGTATGTTGTAGTATTTTGATAAATGGGAAGAGGATTTCATTGGACCGATCAAACCATTAGAAAAAATGTCAGGAGAAAGATATATAATCATCGTGACAGATTATTTGACCCAATGGGATGAAGTAGAACCTATCAAAAATTCTAGCACGAAGACTATTGTGTGGTTTCTCTTTGAGACTGTTGTTACAAGGTTTGTATGTCCGAGAATCCTAATGAGTGATCAAGGGACCCATTTCTTGAATAGAACGATTGCTTCTTTGAAAGAATAATTTCAGATTCACCACCAGAAGAACACACCCTATCAACCTCAGGTGAACGGAACAATGGAAGTGTTTAACAAGATCTTATAGCATGTGTTGAATAAGATATGTAATGTAAATCAATATGAATGGGAATTGAGGTTTCCTGCGGTACTATGGGCATATCTTACTACATGTAAGAAGTTGACAAGAAAGACACCATTTCGATTAGTATATGGCCAAGAAGAAGTTATACCCATGCAATTTAATGTGTCGATTCTACGCATTGTCGCCTTGACAAAGATTACAGATTCTGGCGTGATAGAGAAAATATTTTCAGAGTTAATGGAACTGGAGGAAAACCATTTTGTCACAATATTTCATCAGTAAGTTCAGAAATCACGCAAAAAGGCATGGCATGACAACCATATTAAATAGAAGAAGTTACAAATAGGATACTTGGTTTTTCTCTATGATAGATAATTTTTGCAGCACCTTGGAAAGTTCCAAATGCAGTGGTTGGGTCCATATGTGATAATATTTGTGAAAAAGGTAGGTGTTTTTCAGTTAGAGAAATTGAATGGGAAAACCATGGAAGGGCTCGTAAATGAAAATCGACTGAAACTGTATACAGACAGTCGTGCTTCCATGCACTAGTATGAGAAATTAGTATGTGTACCATAGTATTTGTATTATATTTTATTATAGAGAAAAATAAAAAGAAAAATCAATAAAAGATCTTGAGACAAGCCATAATGAAAATTTGATGAGACAAGATAATTGAAGTTCTAATTCAGGTATTCTTCAAAGACTCAAAGATGAATAAGAAAATGTCGTGGAAAGGAAGGAAAATTGAACTACGCATAGAAAGGAGGATTGAAGAACCAATATAAATAACTACGCAGAGGATGAGAAAAGGAATTAAAGAGAAAACATCATGGTAAGATGGTGGGAACATGTAGTCATAAATGAAAAGTGACGATGAATATCTTGATATGATGGAAAATCTCGATCATGATCCGTCAAAATATAAAAATTTAATGCAGAATATGGAAATAATTGAATGTGAATACAATCATATGTGACTGAGAATTTGGGTGCGAAGAGGTATGAAACATTTGGCAGCAAGCTATAAAAGCAGACAAAGGGTAATGAGAAAGGGTTATTGTTTTATAAACAATTGCAGAGAACATAGAGTTAGAGAAGACTCATAGCTTATAAATCACAGATCCGAGTGTGTTGTAGACATAACCATAGTACAAGAATTCATGGCGCCACCAAAGGAAGGAGCATCAATATCAAGAACAAAGAAGTCGTGCAGTAACAAGACATCAACACCGATCCAGGAAGAAACGTCGAGAGAAAATACATTAGATCCAATAAAATTTCCTAGAGAATATATACCACCTATAAATTCTACAACAAAGTAAGTCAGACTGCAAAAAGAGTTGAAGTATGACCTAGTTACACCAGTTATTCCACGTGGGGTCACTGTTGAGGGAGATATGTTGGGCAGAGTAGGAAAACTTGATATTTTTAGACCACGACCTTGCATATTTGAAGAAGTTTCCAAAGTTATCACCAGAGAATTCCCTATGCACGTCACTCAAACCGAATTCACTTATAATCACAGTCGATCCGTAAGAATGGGCCATAGGAATGCAAAGAATAGGAATATTGAACTTGTTGGAGATCACACATTTTGGTAGAAGCACATAGATCAACATCTAAAACAAATTATTGTTAAGTTGAGTCCATGGAGCATTTTTATGGTTGGATAGGGAAGTGGCGATTGACACATAGTTTATTACATGGATTACAGGATTTCCATCAGTAGGGGAAGAACCTATACCATTGTTCATAGATAATATGCAGGAAAAATCCTTAGCATAAAGAATGAAGGAGCACACAGACTAGACATCGCAAGAATCAATGATGATACTATAAGATTTGTGACACATGTGTTTTCCTTTAAGTTACTTAGGAAATATCGCAAATATCAGGTCCAGGTAGGAGTCATAGAAACAATGAAGAAGTGTGCAGTAGGAGTGATGATGAACTAGGAAAATTTCTCATGAATCAGTTTTTAACCGACTGTCGGGAGGCAAAGGAGAAAGGAATAGAGTTCCATTATGTATGCTTATTAATTTTTATAGTATTGGTTTCATGGAGGGAACCATAAGAGACACAGTTCCTAGAGGGTATGCATAAACCATACTTGACAACAAGGTATGTTTCGTTGTGGCATACCGTGCACAAGAATAAACAGATGGACAACAACAACACATTCTATGTATATAAGGAGACAATTCAACAATGCATTGAGGATACACCATGCTTTAAACCACAGATAGTGGAACCCTATAAATATATAGTGTGATTCAAGGAAGGACCACACCATATGTATGTCCAAGCAAGGAGGGATCTGAATCAACAACGGTTTCCAACTCATTGTAGGTTGACAGAACAAGACATTGACAAAATTGTAAATGACTAAGAAGATGAGTGGAAAATCCTAGAGACATAAATAGTTCAAAAGGAGACAAAAGAACCAGAAAAGGATGAAGAAGAAGAAGACAAATAACAAGGAGAACCAAGGAATGGTGAAGGTGACACACAGGAAAATCCACCCCCTGTTGGAGAAAAGAGAAAAGACCATCTGAAGGAGTGATCAACACACACGCATAAGAAGAGGGAAGCCTTCAAGGAAGTAGCAATCCAAGCCTTGATGGAGGATGAATTAGAGAAAATTGGAGATCAAGTGAAGTAAGTAATGGAATATATATTTCTACGAGTTGCACATAACCAGGAGGAGATGCACTCAAATGTTCAGGTGCAGATAGCCACAACACATCAGATTTTGGAGTCCACTCGGATAACGTCAGTTAGAACGAGAGAATAAGAACAGACTAAGAGTACATCTAATACAATAGAGTCACATCTGACAACATCATATATACCATTAGCATCAACAGAGAGATGGGTAATGAAGATATCAACAGGGGCAATAGAGTTCCCCATGATAGAGATGTAGTATCACGCGCACGCATTGAGTCATATTGAATTAGTGTTGTTTTAGTTACCCATGAATGTGTTACAAAAAATTAGATACAAGTGTTACATAGGAAATGAAGTTGCATGCAGAGTTGACTTCTATGGATTTGGCCAAAGTGAATGATGAAAAAGCAGCACTGCATGCAAAATACAACAAACTAGTGAAAGAATGGGACAAGGTTGCGCAGAGACAAGAGATATTACATAAGGAAGTACATGAAGTATATAGTAATATAACATAAGTGTACATGGAAGCATATGCACCATTGGAAGACCAATTAATCCATTTATGGCTTTCTTGTGAAGATTGTTGAATTGGAAGATCGAACTATGCCAAGTACTCCACTAGAATAAAGAGAGCAAAGGGTTAAAATATTCATGACCACTAGGGATAACATTACAAATTTGGATGAAGAATGTGCGAAGCTATATGAAGAAAGAATAGAAGTATGGACCCAGTTTTTGGAGAATGTAGAGCTACAAACATTATACTAGAGGTTATAGACTGCGTAGGAGAAGGCGCAGAAGATCAAAGACACAATGAGCACTCTGCTACCTCAAGAGAGAATGGAAGGAATAGTGGATAATAGGCATATACACCAAGAGATAAATCGAATCAGAGATGAAAAATAGACTCTGGCACAAAAGCTCGAGTTGTTGCAGGTAGAAGCATTCAAGGTGACAAAATAACTTGTAGTAGAGAAAGGCATGGTAAAATAAGCAATGCAATATAGTGCAGAGAAATTGAAGAACCTTATTACTGCACAAACGATAGATGAGATTGTGGCGCAAGAAGTATAAGCAAAGGAGAAGATCACAGCTATAAAGGAGACTTTTGAGAATCTCATTGTGGCATTTAAGGGAGCACAACTGAGGGCCTAAGTGGCTCGGGAAAAGCCACATGTAAGTGTTGGGGAATTGTTGAGATATGACCTTTGGGACCAGTTTTGGGAACTACCCAACGTGTAGAAGAAGGAAAAGCAGTTAGCACATTTTCCTTATTCTGCGTGCATTGTGCAGTTCCCAAAACTGGTCCCAAAAGTCCTATCCCAACAATCTCCCAACACTCACTGTTGGCTCATCTCGAGCCACTTAGGGACCAACTCACACAAAGGAAGGAAGAAAATTGTAATCCATTAGGCATTTTTTCCCATTGGAAAGGGATAATCCCTAATGTAATAGTATAAATATGTAATTGTTTTTGGGTATAAAGTAGCAAGCATTAGAGAGCAAATGAGAGTGAGAATACCCAAGTACAAACTGTATGCATGATTATAAGAATGAAGAGATATAGATAGAAGGATAGGATAACGACAAGGGAATAATGTATGAGTACAGTGTGCATATTTTGTAAGAGATGATTATGAATAATATAAGAAGTTTATCGTTGTGGACGTATCCCATCTTGGGTGAAACACGTTAAATCCTGGTGTATATGTGTTACGATGTGTTTTATGTTCTTTTTTTTCTTTCATATAATGTATGGTTAATATTAATATGTTATCTATTACGATGATTTTGCGCACATGAGAAATGGTATAATGAAATAATGATAAGTGTAAGGGTTATGATGAATGCCTCCCCTCCCTTCATGACTACAGAAACTTGGTTCCTACCATCCCCATAGATACCTCGGGTGAGACTTCACCTGCTTGTGGCACAAGTCACCCACCAAGGTCAACTTAGCCCCTTGGGAGGGGCTCGCCCTCTCTACTAAGACACTTCCTCATACCCTCCATCCTGTGATTTTGAGGTATGAATGTCACATGTTCCCCCTCTTTTTGTTTTGGTCTTCTCCTTGGAATATATAGGTGCCAACTCTTTAAACTAGCGTGTCACTTTCCTTATATTTAACACAATGTTTAGAAACTTGTCCACATAACTCTTGGTTGAGCTTCGTCTAAGGTGCACGCATCCCTTAGGTGATTTTTTTGACTCACCTAATCGAGCCCTCCTCTCTTCCAGCTGAATTTTCATTTTTGTTGAGCACCTAAGTCATTCCCACAACTGGTCATCAACCCAACAATCTTCAACCATTGACTAAAAGTATGTTGCATGACACCTTGGTCAAATCCCCTTGATGCACTAAGAAACCAAGGTGACTGATCTCACCCATTACAAGTCTACCATTCATTCATCAGTTGGTTCAGAGACCTTGTCTGTCAAACCATTTATCTGATGCCCCTTCCATTCCATCCAACCCATCGTTTCGATGATGTGCACATCCCTTCCTTTGGTAGAGAACCCATCACCTTCCCATGTCTTTCGTCAAGCCAATGCCAAACTCATGTCGTAAGAAATATTTTTGGTGGAGTCATTCCTTGGCATGATGTGCACCCAAGAAACCCAAAATCTCCCCTATATGAAGACTTTTGTCTCCTCATTCACACCGAGTGTCCTACCTACCCAATTTCGTTTGTATTGGTCTGCGGTGGAATTGTGTGCACTTGGTATCGATGCCCCAAGCCTTACAGAAGTTCGGTCAGGCATTATGTGGAAAATTTTCCAAATGATGGGTTGGCTCTAAGGAAAGAAGACACATCAGTTCACAAGGATGGGAGCCTATATATGCCAAGGAGTAGACCAAATGAAATCATCTAAGAATTCATGAACTAATAAGTTCTGAGCCAAGGAAGGGGGATGAATGAACTAAGGAAAGGGTTTCAGGTGTCGTACAAATGAAACATGAATGGGAGGTGACTTGCTTTGGTTTCTAACTGTGGTAAAAAGGGAAGGGTGTAGGGGTGACTCAATGAAGAGGGCCTTTGTGTTTCTCATAGGTTAGTGTTGTAAACTAAGAGAAAGCTCGCTTGTAATATTTCTTTGCGTGGCATGAGTTGTAGGCTCGATACGTTGTTGATCTTGTAATAAAAACTTGGGTTTTAGACTGGTTTGGCTACTCGTTCATACTTCAGTCTCTTTACAATTGTGGTTGCATGTTGTTGGCATCGTTTTGGCTAAGTATAATAAATTTGTAAGTGGTTAAGAAAATAACTCAAGTAATTGAAGAAGTGGCGTGGTTAAGAAAATAACTCAAGTAATTGAAGAAGTGGCTCAGGATAGAGTATGGGTGTGTCTTGAGTAAGGTGTAGTCAGGATGAAGAAGGTTTTGGTTTGGTTAGGATGCTGAAACGAAGCGTCGCAATGCCACATGACCCTTAGGTGTTGGGTGAAACCGTAGGTGGACTGTAGGGTCGTCAAAGCTACCCTCCAAGTTCCAACACAATGCTCACCATATATCTTGAAAATGTATTCTTCTTGATTCCCATGCATTCCTTCATCATTTCAAAGCAGTGTTTGGCTTGGAAAACATTTCCTTACTTGTAATGGATGCCATATCTCTAGCCCTATGTACACCTAGAAAACAAGAATAAAATCATGAGAAATAAAGAAAAGAGGGAGAGTAAGAGATATGCACATGAAGAATGAAAGGAAAAATGGATTGGTTTTCCTTTTTAAATTCCCAACAATTGAATTTTCAAGTTGTTGGAAATCGAATAGGCACTCCCATCGTTGAGTTTAAGTGTTAGGGAGGTGAGATCGCTTTTTAAGAATAAATCCAAACTTCTAAAGTAAGTGATGGGATTCATGGGGCTTCTATCACTTAGTTTAAACCTAAGAGAGGGATATTTTTGGCCTAGAGGGCCTCTTTCCTTGCTAGGTGAGAAATGGGCCTCTCTTTTGCATATTTTACTTTAAAAAATTACTTTTACATGTTTTTATTTACCCTCGATAATATTCCACCCATCATGTAGATGAAATCTCTGGCACTTGAGGTGTCTTCCAAGCTTCATATCTAATGATATTCCCTTGAAAGGAACATCACTGACTTAGGAGGCTAGTCAACCTCCCAAGTGAGGGATTTTCCCATAAATGGCCAAAATCTACCTCCAATACTAATAAAAATCACTAAACTAATATAAAAGTCAAGATATACATTATATTATTATCAAAACATGATTTCAAAACTTGTCCATGAAAGATACATGGCTTCCACTCAAATCCACAACTCGTTTGGCTCTCTGACAATCATCAAAAGTGTTTCAAGTTTGAAATATAAGAACTTCGAAGTAATTAATACTCTGATTTTTTTTCAAAAATATATTAGAAACACCTCCACAACATTATCATACATTACTGTTGAAATTAGTATAAAAAGACTCTTCGAAACAACCTCAACAATTATTAAAAATTTAATTAATTGGCTTAAGGACAAGACCCCTCAATTTCTATGCTTTGTAGGGGCATAACTGTCTTGTCCAAGATTTTATTCACAAAGAACTTTTTGCTAAGCATAGTATAAATTGATATATTTCTAACAATTACTTAGACACACCATTTCACTTTTGTTTCAAATGTTGTAATAGTCAAGAAGCGAAAACTAAGTCATTTGCATGAATTTTTAATTTTTGTTTACATACCTAAAAACCTCAAAATTGAATTATATCGATTGTGTTGAGTCCATATGCACTAAAAAATTATCGGTAAACCCTTTCATCATTTAAAATCTCAACTTGGAAAACCATAAAAAAATGTGCACAAATTACTTGGGAAGTAAGGTATTAATTTTGTGCAAATACCCATTTCACCAGAAATCACATTTCTTTGTTCATCTTACATCTAGGTCATATAGGATTAAATTCAAATGCTTTACATTGTTGAAATGGTATTCCTTGAACTAGATTTTAATCAGTGGATGCCTCCGAGTGTCTAGTGCACTTGCACGGCAACATTTAGTCAAATTATTAATTTGGATCAAAATTTATCCGAAATATTTCTAGAGACCATGAACACCTATAATGTACTTGGAATAAGTTGAAAACCCACCTTGCATGCATGGCTTCTCCATTTCATAATTTTCATTACTTAATTCCCACTATGCATGATGTTATGTTTTTGTGCTAAAAATATGAATTATCTGATACAATTATGTGGGTTTCCTACTTATGTCAGTTTCTTATTGGAAGCATCTTGATTTCATTGTCTTATATTTTAAATTCATATTTTTCACTACTTCACATCGTCCTCATGTGCAAATGTTGCCAAGCCCGCTTCTTCTCATTAACTAACTACTTGATCTTATGTACAATGTCTCGTCCCCTGATATATGGCTAAGCTCATAATTGACTTTCAAATGCTACTTGTGACATCAAAGCAAGATACCTACGCACCAAGGACACAAATACACATTAAATTTCAAATGACATAAAGAATAAATTAATCGTAGAGTATGCATGAAACAAATCATTTTGATGCGCAAAAAAAGTTATGTAAGCAAAATGTAATTAATGTGAAATCATGCTTAAATCAAAATTTATAAAATAGCCATTGATGAGAAAGTAAGAATGTATTCTATGTGTGTCATTATGATCAATAAACATATGATGTGGTGATTTATGTGTGTCAACTTCCGACACTCCTTGTCTTTTCTAAGGTTGATGGATGTTAGGGTCCTAACCCGCACATAGGTAGAACAATATATTTGGATGTAATAAAGGTCAATATTAATAAGGCTTTTCAATAAAATAGAATAAGACGGATGTAAGAAGACCTAATAGAAGCTTCCGCTTCTAGAAGGATCTTCCTCTAGATGCTTCTCTTGATAGACATATTTAGTATAAATAAGGGTCGAGGGTATGAAAACCCTAGCTTGTAGATTATTGTAACCGAGCGTTGCTCGATTGGAGGTTGCCCCCTCGAAGAGGCCCGTGAACATTGCTTTCTGAATCAAAGTGTTATTTATGTTGTTGTTCTTATATCATTTATGTGTTATTGTGGAGATTATGCTGGTTATATTACTGTTATTCTGCCATTTCGAGCATTTTATTTTTGTTCTGCATACTTTTTATATCTGGTATATTACAAGTGGTATCAAAGCACTTTCCTTGGCAGAAATCGTGGGAATTTTTTTTTCAAGGTAGAGACGTATTCCAGCGTCTTTAAGCCATAGAGATATGTCGTTATGCGCATAAAACCGTGGTTAAGGGATTCATACACGCAAGAAATACAAGTGGTTCTTAAGCGCACATATGTTGGCCACCCTTGTAACCCCTGTTGGTACCCCTTCGAGTGGTAGGGCATCAGACAACACCTGTGTACGGAATCGGCCTAGCTTTCCTGAAGCCCTCTTTAGATAAACCGATCGACCGCCTGACTGTTATAGTGCCACTGAGAACAACACTCGGGAAGATACTCTCTAGTACCTGGGTAGTTGGGTAGTATGGCTAAGGGTACGGTCTATCCTCCTTAGTTAGTGCCATAAGATATTGGGCCGAGTACTATTTTTGGACCCTGCATGTATATCAGAGAGCTATAACACAGGGGAAACCCTTCTCTATAGAACCCTTGAATACCTAACCCTTGGGGGACAGAAACATAAACAAATTAAAACAAACAAGATTTGTTGCTGCGCAACTGTGTTCGGGTTGCCAAATCACTACACTTTTCTTACTAGTTAAGCATTTGGGGATTTCATCGCTGCAGTATTCTTCAGACCGGAGTATAACTCCGTNTTTTTCACCATTATTTGAGACCTATTCCATTGGATCCATCTCTTCGCCCTTATCACATTCATCCATATCATTTTTTGGCAAAATTTTTTACCCTGCCCACCCCTTTTCAGTTCACCCATCCTCATGGCCCATACCCGTAGCCAAGACCTAGAAGCTCGCTTCAACACCTTGCAATTTGGTTTCATCGAGACCCAAAAAGAAGTGAAAAAACTCAGTGCCATTGTTGCCTCCATCGATATATCCATCAATACAACCATAAATACAACCATGCAGTCCTCAATGGAGGACGTCAAACAAGAACTGACCACCCAGCTTGAATCTATCCTTGCATCACTCTGCACCAAACTGAAGATCCCTACAGATGACCCTTTCTCTGACGCACCCCCAAAGAATGAAGGTGAACATTCCTCCTATTCACATACCTTTTAGCCCCATCATTTTCAACGTGACCTACGCCTTCCATGGGTGGATGTGACCAAATTTGATGGGTCAGACCCCACTGGTTGGGTAACCCAAATGGAACATTATTTCTCTTTATACGACATTAAAAATGACTTGGCCAAACTCCGGTATGGTGTTCTCCATCTAGATCAAGAACGTTGGCAATGGTGGCAATGGAGAAAAGCTTCCCGACAAGGGTATATTGCTTGGACCCAATTTGTGACTGAGCTTTATGAATGCTTTGACACTGACACCAACCATTTGGGCCGTTT
>SNQJ01S0012531.1:33702-66133 GCA_010110895.2 Picea sitchensis
TGGTATGCAGGTTGAAGAAGAGCTTGTATGGCCTAAATAAAGATCCAAGGTAGTGGTATTTGAAGTTTGACAGGTTTATGACAGAACAAGGTTATAGTAGATGTCATTCTGATCACTGTGTTTATTTTAAAAAGCTAGAAAATGGAAGTTATATTATCTTGCTATTGTATGTAGATGACATGCTTGTTGCATGGTCTAATATGCAGGATATAAACGTGCTCAAGAAGAAATTAGCTAATTCATTTGCGATGAAGGATTTGGGTGTTGCAAATAAAATCCTTGGTATGAGAATAACAAGAGACAAGAAAAATTGCAAATTGATATTGTCTCAGGGTGAGTACATAGAGAAGGTGTTGGAGAGGTTTAGAATGCATAATGAAAAACTAGTTAGTACACCTTTGGCCAACCATTTCAAATTAACTAAGGAAATGTGTCCTAAGACACAGGAGGAGATAGAATACATGTCCAGGGTCCCTTATTCATCAACAGTTGGCAATTTGATGTATGCGATGGTTTGCACAAGACCAGATATTGCACATGCAGGGGGAGTTGTGAGCAGGTATATGAACAATCCAGGTAAAGAACAATGGGAGGCAGTAAAGTGGATTCTCATGTATTTGAGAGGTACCGCTACTCATGCATCATGTTTTGGAAGTTCAGACACTGTTCTACAAGGATATGTTGATTCATACATGGTAGGTGATAAATATAGAAGGAGGAACACCACAAAGTATGTTTTTACTATAGGTGGAACAATAGTAAGTTGGATTTCGAAACTGCAAAAGGTTTCACTTTCAACAACAGAGGCAGAGTATGTTGTTGCTACAGAGGCTAGTAAAGAAATGATTTTGTTACAAAGGTTTATGGAGGAATTGGGAAAGAAGTAGGAGAATAGAAGGTTGTATTGTGACAGTGAGAGTGCCATTCATCTTGAAAAGAACTCATCCTTCCATTCAAATACTAAGCATATACAACTTAGGTACCATTTCATACGATCCATCTTGGAAGATGTACATTTGAAGTTGGAAAATATACACACTAGCCAAAATCTTGCAGACATGTTAACAAAGGGAGTAACCAAGGAGAAACTGAGTTCCTGCTCAGTTTCAGTTGGTCTTCAAGAATGAAGATGAAGATGATAAATTTTCCAGGTCCAAGAAGGATCACAATCCAACATATACAACAACGGTGGAGTTGTTGAGATCAGTCTCCAAGTGGGAGATTGTTGGTTGTGGAGCTTGATTACCTTCCCGATTCAGAGGTTTTTGTTGTCAGGCGTGTTTATACCCCATGAAGACTTTACACCCCAGAATAATGTACACTCCTCCACGCGGGGGAGTGCAGAGGGGGGTTACTCCCTTTGCGGGGTCCGGGGGAAAGTGGGCCCCTGAAGGAAAAAATTCCTTGTAAATGTATATTGTAATTTCATTGTAAATATGGACCGTTCATTATAAGGTCGCAGATCTGACAATAGAAGTTATGTTAAAGTTTTTTTCCCTAGAAGGCAACCCTCTTTTATGAGGGAAATGTATTGCGACTATGCATTAGTGTGAATATTGTATTCCGAGTGAGGAGACTACGAGAGAAAGAAGAGGAAGTTACAATGGGTGTGCTGTACATTGTATCCCTTCATTTGCTAGATAATAATAAAGGAAGAACTTGGAAATTTCTCTAGTGGACGTAGCCCACACTGGGTGAACCACGTATAGACGTGTCTCTATTGTATTGTGTATCTTCTATGTTTTATTTCCACATTTCTTTTATTTTATTTCTCCGCGATCCTGTTTTTCTAACATCTTCTTCCTTATTAAGGTTCGCTTCAAATGGATGGCGCAACTTGGGGATGACCTATATTGCTTGTTGGAAGAAACTGTCATACTGCTCCACTGGGTCCTACCACTTCCATGGATAAACTAGTTAGCTTGTGAATGTTGTCCACATGTATGAGATAGGCCTTATCCAACCATAGGGTACCATTGTGCACTTAGATAATGAGGAATTTTGTGCACCGTGCAACTTCTCCTATGGTTCCAAACACTATACGGTCGCCCAAGTTCATTAGAGTAGAGTCCCAAAGGGGTAGGAAGGATGGTTTCCACTGCCACTGCAATTCGTCGATCAATAGAGCCAAGCAATCCATGAATGTGTGAATATCCATCTAAGGATACCATGAGGCATATGTGAGGTTGATGTCGAGCAACCAAGTTTTCTCAACTTTTCTGTGGAGATCACCCAGAACATTGACCCATGGATCAATGAATTTCTCTAGAAAAATGGGCTTTGGAAGGACTCCCCGACCAGAAGTGTGAACCATACTAGTAGAATTGCATTGGTAAACAAATAAGACTGGTGGATAGAGGTGCTGATACGAGCTTGAAGAATGCTCAATGGGATCTAGAGTGACAAATTCAAACAACAGACTAGAAGGCAATGACTTGAGTGGGAGACGAGCACAAATTTATAGAGAGTAATGAGGAAGGTGACGTAGGATGCACATATGTATGTCATAAATATGGAAACCATGTATCTTAATGCACCATTAACAGTGAACATGGCTATTAATCGTGGTTGTATCTATTTGGGATTTGGGAAATAAATGGCACAATCGACAACATGGTAGTGAGACATCCAGGAAAACGAAAAATTAATTAACGTACCAACAATTAACTGAAATGGTATTGACAGTCGTTGGGACTTAAATGACTTGGACTGGAAATGACGGGACGATGACTAAAAATGTACTAACATCATTTAACGAACAAAGTGACAATGACATGGCACATATTTCGAATTTGGAAACTACTAAATACCAAAATATTTGACGTAGACCACCCCGACCACAGGTGCAATTTAGGTTGGACAAACTGGAAACAACAACTAGACTCCAGGACAAGTGATAGTTGGACATGTCACAAATTTATTGATGAAAAGGGGAAACAACAAAATAATTGAAAAACCAACCTAATTTATTCACTCCCAATGACAAGAGTGTTGCAAAACTTCTCTTATTGAGCATAAATGTAGGGATTAGGCGTGTGCCTTTCATCCATCCTAGATGAAGAATACCATTTAGTTGTTCCAGTCTAACAACTCCAGAGTTTCGAATTTCCGCAACTATGAAGGGTCCAAGCCAACACATTTGCAATTTCCCTAGATGCTTGTGATACTTACTGTCATACAACAAAACTTGATCACCTTGCGCAAAATACTTAGTCTTAATATTCCTATCATGCCAAGCCTTCTGCCTAGAATTTTCCACATTATGATGGAAATCTTCCAGAAATCGAGCTTCTTCCAATGCCAACAACTCTGTGACCCATTACACAATTGATTTGTCATATGTAATACGAGTTACTTGTGAAATATATAAGCTTGGGGTGATGAAATCGTCTAGGATGACTACTTCTCTGCCATAAACCAGTTGGAATGGAGTATATTTATGCGGTTTCTTTGTAGTAGTCCTGTAAGCCCATAACATTGCAGGGACCCTTTCATCCTAGTCTTCTCTATTTGTGTAACATATCTTGGTTAACCCTCTCTCCAAAATATTGTTAAAGGCTTCAATTGTACCGTTTTCTTGTGGATGACATGGGATGATTTTGTGATGTTGAATTAGGAACTCGTGGTTGAGAGTGGCTACAATATTGCCAATGAAATGTGCACACTGATCACTGGTCAAAATCCGAGGGAAACCAAACTGGGTGATGATGTTCTAAAAAATAAACTTGGTCATCGTATCTGTAGAGCAATCTCAAACCGGTTTTGCTTCAGTCCAACGGGTGAGATAATCGGTAGTAGTTATGATATACTGTGATTTTGAGTGCTTGGATGGTGGAATTATCGGTCCTATGAAGTCAACTACCCATTTATCAAAGGATTAAAGAGCCTGAACATAATGTAAGGGAAACTCATCTCCGCGCGACGACTTACCGACCCTCTAACAAACATCACATGACCTGGCATAATATTTGGAATCTTTGAAGACAGTCAACCACCACAATCCCATCTATAATATCTTTTGGGTAGTCGCTTTCCCTCCAACTTGTCCTCGCACAAATCCACTATGGAATTCCCATAATATCTCTGGTCACTCATGATCAAGTATACATCGTCGAAGGATGTTTTCCAATCCCAACTTATACAACTAGCCTGCAATTAACTAATAATCGGAAACACAGACCACCAGGTGTCTCTTCTAAGTTGCAGAATACCCATAAGGCATAGTACTAGTAGTGAGAAACAATGCAATATCATAAAGGTAATCAGGGATAGACTCAATCTTAAAAAGATCTGCATTTGGGAGTTTATCATCTACAACTCTGCCACTCTCGCCCGATTCTAATCGAGATAGATGATCAGGGCCAACATTTAATTTTTGTGGCTTGACAATGAATTCAAAGGAAAACTCTTGAAACAACAACAACCATCTAAAAATTATTCCTTCTAAAAACATCTTATTAACCATATATTTCAGAGCTGAATGATCAATAAAGAATTTAAAATGACATCCTAACAAATAGTGTCTAAACTTTTACAAAACATAAACTATTTCCAAACCTTCCCTTTTAGTGGTAGTGTAGTTGCACTCAACTTGAGAAAGATTCCTACTAGCAAAATAGATGGGATAATCCATATTCCCTTCACTAAGTTGCAGAAGGATTTCACTTAAAGAAGTTCCAGAAGCATCGATGTGTACATGGAATTCCACCTTCCAATTCGAATATATCAGAATAGGGGCAATACTCAACTTTTCTTTGAGGGTATCAAAGGCTTGATCACACTTTGACTTCCAACTGAAGGATTCAAATTTCTTCAACAACTTTTCCAATGGGGCAGCTATGCTTGTGTAATTTATGATAAATCTGCAATAATATCCAATGTGACCCAACATTGACCGCAACTGCATGGCAGTCGTAGGAGGAGGCATATTCAGTATCACAACAACCTTTGTAGGATCAACCAAAACTCCTTCTATGCATACTATATGTCCCAGTAGATTTCCAAAAGGTACACAAAAGATATAATTTTTTAGGTTCAGAGAGATTTGTAGCTGTCTGCAATGATCAAACACCAACCGTAGTAAACCTATGTTATCCTTCAATAGAATGTACACTATCTAATCATCCATATATACTTCAAGGAACTTATGGATAAAGTCACAGAAATAAACAATAATTATTCGAGAGAAGATAACTGGGGCATTCTTCAGCCCAAAGGGAATAACATTATAATCAAAATAACCCCACTTAGTTGTAAAGGTAGTCTTTATTTTGTATTCTTATGCGATTCTAACCTCATGATAACTTGAGAATCCATCTGTAAAGGAGTATCCTTATTTTCCATCCACCTTATCTAGTACTTCATCACTGAAAAGAGTCAGAAGAGGAACATGTATGCAAGCTTAGTTAAAGATTCTGTAGTCGACACAAACTCTGATATCATCGGTACCCTTCTTACTCTATATCACAATGGGACTAATCCACTTGGCCTCATCCACAAGCAAAATCAACTCGTCTGCTAACATTCTATCGATCTCTTTCTTAACCTTCTCCTTGACTCATAGATTCATACAGTATGGTCCATTTTTGAATGGTTTAGCCTCGGGTTTTAAGTCGATCTTTATTTCTCCTAGATCTTCCTTAATCCCTTTTATCTTTAAAAAAATCTTAGGAAACAAAACTTCATACTCCCGCAACAAAACCTGGATCTCCATCATTGTTTTCTCATCCCAATTGTCTCTTATAGATGCCATCTTAGGATGTTCCTCACTCTCGATATTCACTTTCTACAACTGTAGAGGCTGAGTGTATGAGCTGGTTGTATCACCTGATATGGTATCCTTGACTTCTCTTGTTCCTGTGGATTCCTGAAAGGTTAATTGTCTAATCTCCTCCAATTCCTCAGGATCTCCTAAGTCCTTATCAACTTTACTACAAGCCATGGGTATTCTTACAGGGTATGGATACAAGCTATACTCAATAAATTTTTGATGCTCAGAGCAGACTGTAAGTGGATGTTTAGGATTAAATTCAGTACTAAACAACATATTCTTGATTCATCGGAGCACAAAAAATATTTTAGGAGTCTTACGAGAAAATGAGAAGTTGTGGAAGAATTGATTCTGAAGTGTCTGCAAATGTGCTGTTTGTCTCCTTGTCTCCTCATGCATGTAACGAGACTTGGGAATTGTTCCCAAAGAGTGGAATAATTGATGTGTCCATAGATAGGAATGAAGTTGTGAAACTTTCCATACTTTTAGACAATGCTCAATGTGTGCAACTGGGTTAGACTGACCATCATATAACTCCAAGGATAACATCTAACTCTTGTGTTTCTGATCTTGTCCCAACTGTTGTACTTGCGTTAGCGAAAGTAAACAATTTTGGATAGAAAGCTTGACTTCATCCTAAGAAGAGAGAGTTTCTTTGTGAGTAGCCTACCACCTGGTTGGAGAATACTTCAGGGCTAGGTCAAGTGTTGAGACTCTCTTTTCTTCGACAACCTTACCCTCCATGTCAATGAGACAACTATGAAGATCCAAGGTACCATTTTATGTTGGATACTCCTTGATTTCTGTTCCAATCCACCTTACTAATCTGACAATTGTGCAATTCCTAGAGAAAATGTCACACCTTCCTTGTTGCTAATTGTCAAAAGATGCTTCAAAATATTCAACCACCGATTGATTGCTTCACCAACTTATGGATCCATCTGTAGTGGGATTAATTCAATCTACTCATTTTCCTATAGTAAGATCATACAATTGATCTATAACGTCTCCCTCCATATTATCATTTGATGGTTCGATGTATCTTGGACCTTGATAAGGATCTAGTGGTTGAGTAACCTTCATGCCATCATATTCGAAGGTCATAGTTTCCTTCTTAAGATCGATTACAACATAGTTTTCGTAGGCCCAATAAATTCCTAACAGAGCTGGATAAGGATCCTTCTCCCCCATTATCTCAATCACCTCGAATTCAACTACTATTTTGACCCCAACCAATTCTACTTCAACGATTTGTATCCTCCCCGTAGGTTAGATGCAATACTGATTCTTCATCCACAACTGAATAGGGGAATACATGAGCTTGGGATTGCCCATTTATTCCCAATTCTTCTTTGGAAATATATTGACATCAGATCCCAAATATAACATAACATCCTTGATCTCATAGTCAACAATGTGACAATTCAACCCAAACTCCTTTATAGATCTCCTTTTCCTTCGCTAGATTATACTTGCATTATTTTATGTAATATTGGTGACAATAAAATCCTATGGGTTTCCTTCAGCTCCCAATGCCAATTTTATTGTATTACACAACTTTCTATTAAGTTGTTCATCATCCAATACATAAAAAAATAGCCGCAACAACATATCAACAACCTTTTGTGCTTTTCCTGAGGGATCCATATAAGAAGATGACTCTCTGGCAGCCTTTGGCTGCTGTGGATTTGGCTTAAAGCTTGAATCCACAACTGTAGGTGTTGGATAACTCTGCGCTTGTTTAAACATCTCAATTGAACTTTTAAATAATTCCTTTTGCCGCATAGGATCATACTTGGTATTTTCTAGGATGACCTTCTGTATTGTTAGGTGAAGGTACTTTCTGTGTCTGCACCTGTATTTTCACCTCCTCTAGTGACAATATTAATATCATGCCCCTCTCTATTAGCTATAGGTTCGAGTTCAAAATTTATTAGGTTGACACCTCTTTACTTGACTCGATCTTCTCATTTCGCAATAAGGTCTGGACAATCTTCTGTAGCATGAGTTCAAAATTTATCAGGTTGGCACCTCTCTACTTGACACAATCTTCCCATTTTTCAATAAGGTCTAGAAAATCTTCTGTAGCATGGTTGTTATTCCTGCAATGTGCACACCAAGGTCTTCTTGTAAGAGGGCAACCTCTCTCCAAGTGTCCTTACTCATCACGATTGTAGCAATGAATTGGTCCTCTTCTGCTAGTTCGTCCTCCCTAGTATCCTCCTTTGCCTTTGCGACCCCTTCCAGGTCCTTGAGGACCTTCATTGATCTTGAATGAAAATTGATCCAATCTATCCGTGAGTGCGTCCAAATCTCTGCACTTATTAGCGTTGTGCGAAGGTGAACCACAAAAATCACAATATATGGTATTCGACGCATGAGTGTACTTTTGTAAAATTGGACAATGCCTGGGGGAATTCCCAAGACTTCTGCATATTTCATAATAGTCGATACTCTGACCTCCTTGATTATTCAGGAAGGCGTGGTATTGAACATTCCCATGGAATGACGTTGTAGAAACAACATACACAACTCCTCCTGCTAGAACAATTGGCGGAGGAGATATATTAGAGGGCCCTATACCACTTAGTCTTGGACACTTAGTATCCACATGACCTTAGGTGTAACAACCCGTACACTAGACTTGTGGTCGACCTACTTTCGGAAGGTATAATTCTTGAATTTTCTTAGTTAACATAGAGAGTTGGCCCTGCAATTTACCAATATTAGCATCCTTTGGAGGCCTCATGATTATGAATCTACCTGGATAACCTACCATAGCCTCGATATTCATAGCCTACTCCAATTCTTCCCCCAAAGTGGCTATCGTTTGTTGAGTTATAGGAATACATGTCACAGGCAACAACCCTTGAGTGAACCATTCTCTCCGACGATCCTCATGGATAAGGTTTGCTAATTTCCCTATCACATATTTAAACCTTTGGTTGTACTCCCAAGTGGACTCACCATCCCTCTACTTTATCTCCCGCAACTCAGAGAGAGCTTGTTGTTCTAACTGAGGTAACCATAATTCTACTATAAATATTTGTTTCACCTGAGAGAGTGTGAAGGCTTGATCTTGAGCCCCTGGCTCAATTTCCTTCATGTACCACTTAATATCCCAAACTCTCAGGGTAGTATGGAACTCAACTAACTTGTTCGCATATAGCAAGACCTCAATATGGATTCACATAGAAACCAATGCTATTCAATGTCCTCATCACCTTTACCCCAAAATCCAAGGTATCAGGTGAGAGATCCTGCATGTTGTTTCTCCATTGAGGGATTTGGAAACCCCACTAAAATGAACCCCGAAAGGTCTTGGTTGCATTACAATTGAAAAACCTGCCACACTTCCACTACTACTACTATTTCAACTTGTTGGACTTGAAGGGTTAGAAATAACATAATTGACATAAATATTTGTTGTATAAATTACAATATTTATAGATGGCACTGGGGAAATGGGTGATTCAGGGCTTGTTCCTTTACCTCCGGAGAAAAATTATTTGATCTGGGGGGTCTTGCTCATTTGTAGTTCTGCATTCATATCTTGATGCAATCCAACATCTTTTGGGGTTGTAGGATATGATTCTCTTGCAACTTCTTCAGGGGTTCCGATTGAGTTTTCTTCCTCAGTGGGGGAGTTTATCCTTACTCTTTCATCAGTATATTCTAAACTTCCTTCCTCTTATCTTCTTCTTCTAAAACCTTCGCTTCTTTCACCAAATTTATCCTTCAAATATCGCCTGGTGAACCTTCCTCATCTCTTGAACTCCCACAACTCTTCTAACTCTTTCTTATGACTACTCTCAAAATTGATCTCCTTCCGCGACTGATTGAATCTCTTCATCACGTTTCTCATCTGTTTCCACAACCTCTTCTCAAGAAAAAAACCCCTTTTCTGAGCTCGTTTGTCCCTTGCACTTTTCTTTTGATGCCCCCCCATATATCGCAAAAAGTATTCCTTGACCTAACTTATGAACCCTCTCATAAATCACCCGCACAGGGGTTTAAGCTACCATGTTAGCTGAAGGAACATGTAACATTCCTTATTCTACTAGTAAAATCTTGATCCACAAGGGTATTTCCTGCAAATTTTTTCCTTTGGATCCTTCTTTGAATATGACTTTTGCTTTGAAAAAATATTGGCGGTTCTCTACAACAAATTCGATAATATAACCCTCAAGAACAGTCTGTACCAAAAATTATACAACACGAGAGATTGAATGATATAAACGGTGAAAAGCCACTAACCCTCAATGGTCTAGATATATTTTCTTTTGACTCGATATTTGTATTCTGGTGCTTCTTGTAGGCGATCTAACCACTAAAATACCTCTTTAGGGAATCCAATCCAAAATATTTCGTACTGATCACTAGAAAGCTCTAAATAGAACACCGTGATTTTCACAACCCTAAAATTTTTGTGCCACAACCTCGTTTCCTGCTGTATAAATGTGTCACACCTTCTTTCCCACCAATTATCAACATAAGATTTTTCAATATGATGAGGAATCCTCTAAAAACTCACTTTAAATCTTGGGTCTTGGAAACAAAACCATTGTTTAACGCAATATTGAGACCATGGTTCTCTAAGGTTTCCAAAAAAAGGCACCGTTGTAGTCTAGATACGTTGACATATTCATCCTTCTGTGCGGGAAATAAGTCTCACCCGAGGCGTAGCCGAGACTTGGATGATGAAGTGATTTAGAGAGAACACAACATTAGATTTACCTTAACATTAATTAGAGACATGTAGTAGATTCCAAAGTTATCCACAAACAATGGTCAAATACTTAACCATACAAGAATGAAACAATTGTGCGACAAAATGACAGATTCATACACATCCTATCAGATCCTTACAAAAAGAAATTTTAGGGCCCAAACACATCTTCATATTAGAAATTCCAACATTCCAAAATCATTATATATCATAGACCTTCGATATAATCTCTTGTGCAACAAGATATGACTTCACATAACTCATTATAGACTCAATATCGTGTTGCGAAGGCAACATGACTATCAACAGAGCTCATTATGGTAGCAATAACAACAATTAAAATTCCAACCCTTTTCCCATTACATAGCTCCATATTTATACTTTTCCCTTGGACGCTTCTTGGATTATTTATTCCACTACTTTTTCGACTTTTCCATGTTGGCACTCGATGCTCTTGGCCTTTTTCATTGCTTGTCCAGTTGGCGCATGACACTTTTGGATGTTTTAGTTGTTGTTACACTTTCAGTTAGCTCTATTTTCTTCTAACTGTCTTCCGCTTCTCCTCATCTTCTAGCTGGCATCCGTTGCTTTCCCCAAAACTTTGGTATTTCCAAAAACGGAGGGCCCAACACCATCATCAAAGCAATAAAAACCTAAAGGGTAATGAAGAAATCAATAACAATCATAGGTCATCATCAAAAGACAGTAACTAGCTTAAACATAAAACCCCAAACCAAGACCAAGAAGCACAGAATAGGATCTAACAATAAAATAGACAACCAATTCAAAATTTAATAGGGGCCCCTTTATTTTGTTGTTTAAAAAATGAAGGGGGAGTTGTCGTGGGCACAACAGAACCCGAATCCTAATTTTCTTGTCAAGAAGATTTTTCCCTGGAAGAGGTTACTGAGTTGTTGAAGTCCACAACCAATGATTTGAAAAATGTGAAACAAGGGAAAATGGTAATTTCTCTTTAGGTCCAACCCCTATAGCTTAGAGTCAATATGTCAGGAACCAACCCAGTTCAGGAGGCCACCTAACCTACTCTAAAGGAGAGTAATCTAGAAGACAATATCCTCCATAATGTTCTAAAGGACAATCAAACCTAGTATCAACCGAGCCATCCTAATATGGGGAATATTATGAGCAACATGTTGATGATCTTGCAAATTAACCACTTGATCTTATTGCCATTTTTCATTCTAATGACAATATTAATATGGAAAGTAAAATTTTCTCCCTACTTTGTTCCAACATTCTACTTATGAGAGAAGATGGGGAAGAAATGAAAAATGACACAATATTTTTTAAGGATGATCATCCTTTGAATTATCTCCTATCCAACTTAAGACAGTCTCTAACAATATCATGGATGAATTAAGGAGAAAATAAAAAATCAGGAGAAGATTGAATTCCCTAAACTTAAAAATGGATAACTCAACTAAGGTTTCTAAAGTCATAAGGAAAGAGGCACCCCTCAAGGCCTTAAATCTAAAGAACCTTGTTGTCCCAATTAGGGAAGATCCAAATACTATTGAACAACCCAAGATTACTTGTGTTGTTGGGCCCAATGATAATATCCCTGTATAGCAATAAGGAAACACCATCTTGACTAGGCCTCATGTTGTTTTCAAGACCCCTAAAACAATCCCTCTGGCACTTGCAACCTTCAACATCAAGGATGAGATGAGTAAACTGAAAATTCCAATGCCCCTTTTTGAAGTTGTTAATAACCCTAAGCATACAAACAAAGTGTTTGAATTCCTATGGGTTAAAGATCAACCATAACTTGGAAAAGCTCAAAACTTTCATTCGAAAAATGTAGGTCAAGATGCAAATGTTATGAGTTTCCAAGATGAGGTTCCATTGCAAGATGATTTGATTAATATTAGGAACTCTTCCAACGGGAAATAACAAGCTCACTCTAGCTTTTTATATCACCCTAGAGATACAAAACCTTCATCTTCATAATTTCTTGGATGACTCTTGAGCATTCCACTATTTAATGCCTTTCACAATGATGGAGAAGCTAGGGTTGGATATCACAAGACTCATAAAAATACCTATATTCATTTGATTGTAAAAGAGTCGAATGCCTGGAAAGGATTAGAGATCTAGTATTCAGGGTTTTCCATATACCAAAGAAATGTGTCATGATGGATGCAATCATTGTAGAGGTACCCCATACTTATGATATACTTTTATCTAGACATTAGGAAAGTTATTTAGGTGGGAATATTCAATTTGATCTATGTCCTATGCTACAATACCAATATTTGGAGGTGACACTCATCACTTATATAGAGAGAGACAAATATGACATATACTCTTGCAGACCCCATGAACCCATGAAAATTTCCCTCAATAAGTTCACACGAGATTGGGACTTCTTACTCAATTATGAATCGGTTCCAAATAAAGGATGTGAAAACCTAATGTGTAAGGAAGATAAACCCAACCCCTCTGGCCTTTAGGCCTTGCAATTTGATGGTGGTCGTAATAAGGAAGGGTATTTGGTATGTGTACTTCTTCTTTCTTTGTGAAGGGAATGGTTTTTCTTATGGTTTTAATATTGAGTTTGAATGCATTAATAATGTGGCTAAATACGAGGCCCTAATAATGGGATTATATACAACATGGAAGATGGGCATTAAACTTCTAAAAATATTTAGATATTTTTATTTAATAGTAAATTAGGTTAAGGAATTCTACCACACTAGAAATACTAGGTTAAGGTAGAATAAACATTAGGTTTGGGATATGTTTTATATCTTCTTCGAGGCTACCAACATCACTTTTGTCCCTAGAGAAGTGAATCATATATATATTAACTTGGCTAATTGTTTTGTTTCTTATAAACCCCTTATCGTTGAATATTTTTCATACTCTATAAAAGTCACACATAGGATTGCTATCCCAAATAATATGAAACAATGCAATTTTTCTTAAATATGTTGAACATATAAAATGATTCTAGACCATGATAGATGGATATGCAAACATGGGTATTGAGTGTATGGGGAAGAAGGAATTTTGACACATGGTAGCCCTTTGCTAGCCCTGTTCCTAATATGATTAGTGGCCAAAACTTCATTCGTCTCAAAAGCAATTTCATACCCAAAGGACTAGTCCCTCAAGAAATAATAAAAGACTTAGATGATGTTCCCTTCAAGTCTTGCATAAAGTCATAATTTTTTGAGGTGGAGGATTGTGATTTAGGGATAAAAGAAGATCCTAAATTTTTTAATTTGTCCAAAACTCTATCCCCTTCACAAAAGGAAGAACATGTCAAGCTTTTCAAAGAGTTTAAAGATGCTTTTCCTTCTAAATATGAAGATCTCAAAACTTATGACACATCTATTTTCCAACATCAAATCCCTCTCAAAGATGATGTCAAATATTTTGGGAAAAAACAAATGTAATTGAATACCTTACTTGGCACTCTTGTCTAGAAATAAATTAAGAAGCTCTACGAGGCCAAGATAATTATTTCTATTACATATTTTACGTGGGTTGCCTACTTGGTGCTTATTAGAAAAAAATAATGAGGAAGTCAGGTTGAGCCTTTGTTGATTTTAGAAACCTAAATAGAGTGTCCCTTAAAAGATGGCTGGTGTAGAGAGGATCTCAATGTTAAATATTTTTTCTGGATACAATCAGGTTCTATCATATCTAAAGGACGTGCTTAAAATCTCATTCACAACAATGTGTGGGGACTTTTTCATATGTAAGAATTCTTTTTGGATCATGAATGATGGTGCCACTTTCCAAATAGTAATAGATTATGCCTTTGTAGATATCAAAGTTAATTTCATTGTTATCTATCTCAGTGATATGGCTGTTTTTTCCAAGAAAGTAGTGAACCACATAGGGCATTTGAGGTAAGTGTTCAAAAGATGAAATCAATTTGGTATTTATATAAACTCTAAAAAGTCCTTTTTGGAGATTATAGCAGACAAACTGTTGGGACATATAATTTCTACCCAAGGGGCAAATATAGACCAGAGAGGGTAGAGGTTATAGATACTATTCCCCTACCCAAGCATATGAAGGTTATTCAATCCTTTTATGGTAAATAATTTTCTTAGAAGGTTTATCCCAAAATTTTCTAGACATATAAGAACATGAATAATGCACTATAGAAGGATAATGAGATAAGATGGGATGATCCTACTAAGGAATCATTCTTCGCAATAAAGAAGGCTCTAGGGGTGACCCCCTGTTTTAACTAACCTAGAATATAACAAATAATTCATGATTTTCCCTTTTTCATATAAGCATACCATAGCTGTTGTCTTGCAAAAATTTAATGATGAAGGATAGGAAAAACCAATTGTTGATTGTTAATACAATCAATTGATAAATTTGCAAAAAAATGCTACTTATTGGCCTTGATTCCCTACCAATTGTTTCCTTGATTTTTTACAAATTTAAAGGTTTTTATGTTTCATTAGTAATTTACTTTGTTTATATTATTAGTGGTAACTTTTATTTTTTAATTCAAAACAAAACAAAACACTAAGAATTACGTAATAAAAAAAATGAAATTAGCAACAAAACTGCTTATATGCCTCTTAGAAATGTTTTAAGGTAATAATTGTATGCCATTCAAAGTGAAAAACTAAACTAATTATGAAACACTTGAAACTTGTAATAATGTACTGCTTACTGTAAAAACAATTTACAAAAGTTAATGGGGGTGTATATATATTAATGTAGTAATAATAATAATACATATTATAGATATTGATATTAAAAACAAAGATACATGGTCAAAGCTCCCATCAACTAGACTATAAATTTTCCCAAATTTTTTATCGAATCTCAAAAATAATTTTCCAAAAAGATTTTGAGTTTATGCACTCACTAACTTAGTATTTGTTTAGGTAATATTCCAAATGAAGTGATTTAATAAGTTGGTTGTTGAAAGAGTGGGGAACCAATTGTTGTAGTTTTTAGAGATGGGCTGACTAATTGAACACATTACCCATCTACAAATGCTAGACATAACACAATACAACATGATTCAAATGTTTAGCATAGCAACTTCAATCATTAATTTGGAACTTAGATGAGAGAACCACTATTTAAATATGTATCATAACAACTTCAATCTTTAATTTAGAGACTTGGTATGTTATTCATGTGAATAGAGTATATAAGAAAAACTTATTTGATCTGTAAATGAAAAACCAAAAAACTATAAATTATTTTCACAACTTAATTTATAAATTGTTTTCACAACTTAATTTAAATGTGTATTAAACTAAGTGAAAAAACTAACTGGACACAAAAGTTGTAAATACTCCAAATATGGTTGTACATGTCCAAGTTGCAAAATTTATTGAATTTTGAGTTCTTATGAAAATTATTAATTTCCTCATCTCTAACACATGCCACAAATTCTTAGAAAGTTAAATATGGTTGTACATGTCCAAGTTGCAAAATTTATTGAATTTTGAGTTCTTATGAAAATTATTAATTTCCTCATCTCTAACACATGCCACAAATTCTTAGAAAGTTATTGAATTTTGAGAATGTAGTGTATAAGTTCTTATGAAAATTATTAATTTCCTAATCTCTAACACATGCCACAAATTCTTAGGAAAGCATTACGGTTGTCATATTTTTTCAATGTTACCATCTTTGGTAAGAAAATGGGTTCTTATCCAACTAAAATGATTTATTGTGATAATTTAAAAAACTATAACACAAATTTTAATTTTTGTAACTATATTTTTTATAAAGTGAATTAATAAGTGGATATATTTTTTCTTTTTTATAAAATAAAATCTTATTTTTGTTTTTATTTTTTTAAATTTAAATAATTTAAATATTTTTAAAATGGATTAAAATAAAGTTTGGAGATTTAAATTCATTTTAATCAATTAAAATATTAATTTTCACAAAAAATATTAAATTTGAAAAAAACTTAATTTTCTTGTAATCTCAATCAAGAGAAGCTTCCAAACATATGACCTATCTCTATAATTTCATACCATATGTTTTAATTAATCATTATACTTGGAAGTTGGGGGATGTTCAAATGTGCATGCTAACATCGTGGATGTAGGCTTGGAAGCAAAGTGTCACATTGTTAATTTGCATGCAAAGTGCGTACATGGTGTTTATGCAAAGTGGGGTGAAGTGTTTGTTAAACCCAAAACCATAACCTTAGTACTCTCTTGCAACAACTTTCCATTCCACACTTCCCATTAGTGAATATGTTAATGCTTTCACTGCTTGTATCCTCCTCTTAAATCCATGGCTCCAAGGTGGTTTGAACAAGGGACATTTGGAAACTAGGTAAAATTCTTTAACCTTAATTCCATGGTTCCAAGGTGGCACAAGGATGCTTGGACAACATGTAAAATGCTTTAATCTTTTATTTGTAGAATAAATTGACATTATTTTGGATTTTGTTTTCTCAAAGGTACAATTGGAAAATGGAAAATGGTGTTGTATAGACCTATATGCATGGAATAGGTAGAATTGGAAAGAAGAGTTTACTAGTATTTATGTATGTTCTCCCATCTTTACAATTTTTTGTTAATATTTTCTAGTTGAACATAACTGATATTAGAAAAAGAAGCTCTTGTCAAAGAAACATGATAGTATTGTTTTTTTTGAACTGAAACTGAACTTTTGTATTAATAAAGGGGGGCTGTGCCAGAGAAAAAAGAAGAAGCATACATAGCAACAAAATTGGGCTTTAAGCCTGTACATTTTTTTGAAACTAACTTAGCAAACTTTGGAGCCTTCTCCATATTGTATTTCCACTCAGATTGGATAATTACTTCTTTAACAAATTGTCCTAATAGTAAGACTATTTTGAAATATGTTCATTGATGGAAATATTCACTGTCCTAAACATCTTGTTCTCTACCAAGTGAGAGAGATCCATATTCAAATTCCATTGGTGTTGTGCCTCAATCCCCATGATCATTGACATAATTTCCCCCATGATGAGATACTACGACTCCTTGATTAATGGATGCAAAATTTGAACACTGAGAAAGAACAAGGGACCTAAGAAATTGATAGTCAGTTTCCAGTCGAACAATTCTTCGGGTTTGGATAGTTAACATGTTCATCACATTTGTTATAACTTGCTCCATTTCCCCCAGTTTTTCCGAAGTATGTTGTAGAGCGTTGTTGTTTTCTTGTGAAATTTCTTCATGCTGACATAGTATCCTTTTAGTATCATTCCAGTTGGGATCCATCCCTGTCCTAGGTAAACAACAACAAGAAAACCCCAACCACACATAACTATGAGGAGAAACCCCTATTCCCACTTTAACAAAGGAAAATAAAAGAAAATTCTCAACAAAGAGGAGGAAATTAGCAAGGGAGAGTTTCCAAACACAAACAAAACCAAAAAGAAGGAACTTGGAGACCAAGGGATTCATTTTCGAAACCCCAATCACAACTGACATCGAATGCAGGCCAACACCAACCAACACTCGATATGGCCACACCACCCAAGAGAAGGGAAACCAAACAATAATAAAGTATCAACGAGCCCCACTTTTCAATGAAGAAACATGAGCCGTAACCAGAGAAAACACACATAAGAAGTCATCCACACACAAAGTGCAATGAATAACATTCATACTAAGTTTACAACCAAAGTGTGTGATAAATACCATTGCATAGACACTAAACCAAGTCTGCTTCCACTTGTACTTCCACATTAAAGAGAAAGGAATCTCAATTTAAGGGATGGGGAGGACCCCCCAGACCCCACTTAGATCAATCAAAACTTCCTCCAAGTTCGCCCCAAAATTACCCCAATAATATTCTTGAGAGTTAAGCTCTCTTTTGATGTGGTAAATGCTAACTTTGTCAAATTGTACAAGTAGAGAGAGGACGAGATATATGATACAATTGAATGCATTGTTCTCCATCTGATCCCTTTTGATAATCGCTTGAACCATCATCATAGAATCCCCAAAAATCACAATGTTTACGAAGTTATTATCTCTCGCAATGTGAAATCCTTCCCACAAAACATATGCCTAAACAATGTCATTTGATACGTTTCCCAGTCCCCAAGAAAAGGATGCTATGCTACTTCCTCTGGGATCAAAGAGACTCCCCCCCGCACATGCCGCCCTAACATGATAATATTGTTTCGGAAAACCAAATCAATGAGTTTGGCAATAACAAATGCCTTTGCTTATGGGAGGGTGAAGATTCCCAATTATTAGTTTTTATAGAAAAAATTAGGCACATATCATCCACTTTGAAATTGTATTTCCAATAAGAAAATAGTTGTCGTTTCCAAACTCTAGGAGACCCATATACATGGATGTCATGGATTGATGGAAACACGATTGTGACTTGAAACATCCATTGTATGTCTAAGCTTTCATTAATTCCCCATGTTGACAAACATCAACCATATTCAGAAGCACCTAGTGTCTGTTTCTAGAATTAGAACTTTTAGAGCATTCTATTCTCTTGAGAATTTGTTGTATCATATTTAGGGATTATCATGCCACAAATTTATTGGCCAAATTAATGGGAATTGCTGAGATGTGAAGGAATTAGAGTGCATTCTTTCACCGATGTCACTATTTCCAATGGAATGCTTAAAAAAATTACTATACAACACAATCTTGTTACACTACTATGCACGACATGTTTTGTTTTTCCTAGTTGGCCATATAACTTAACAATCGATAAGTACAAATTATTTACATTTTTTAAATCATAAATCACAACTCTAAAACTTAGGAGTTAAAACAATTCAAGGAAATAATTTTAGTGGATCAAAATTTCAAAATTAGTTTTTCATTTTTCGAAAATTAAATTTAATATATAAAAAACCTTATTAAAACTTTGCAAACTCAAAAAAATTAAGCAAAAGTCAAAGAAATTTGACTTTCCACCGATGCTATATATCATGCAGAGGCATGTATAAAACAAATAAAAAGTGTAATGTCACACGTGTTTTGGTATCAATGCGCAGTGATAATGGTAGTGGATAATTGTCTCAAATAGATGGCCTATCTGTAGTTACAATTTTTTTTCCAAAAGAAAATTCTCCCGAAAATTATATTATAATAATTTTTTTTTTACATCCTCATAGAAGCTATAATCAGGATTAGACAAACAAAAGTGCTATGACCGATAAACCATGACTTTCAGAAAAGGCCTTAAGCTTGGTGAAAAGTTAAGTTACCCGGACATGCCATACAATGCGACTGCCTACATCAAAGAGTTCAGATTTTGCATATTAAATATACGCCTTTGAGACATCCTATATCCATTCCACAAAAGAAAAACTTACTAGTCGAGAAACCAATGGAATAGAAGCACCAGAGGAATTAAAAAAAGAGCAGGACCAACCTTCTCACCATCCCAGGTGAAATAAGAATGCCTTCCTTTTGTCGTCGAGAGGGCTTGCTTTGACCTAAAATCCGCCTCCCCGTTTGCTTCTCTGAAAATATGATGAAAGTAAATGCCTTTGAAAGTCGGGATCAAATCCTTTATTATGCTTTTCCACCCTTCAATGTTGATTGCTTGGAGTTTCCCTCTCTGTTCAAGCCACTCAATTACCACTTTGGAATCCCCCAACACCTGAATATAATGAATATCCAGCAGTTTTGTGATGATAAGCGTAGCCCCCACTCCTAACAACTCGACTTTTGTGTTTGTTTCTGGACCACAATTAAAATGCCAACAATAAACTTGAGAAATTGTGAATTTGATAGTTCCCCTTGCGCCACAGATTGAACCTCCTGCTAAGGCAGCGCCATCAAACAAGGCTAATGCGAAACCACTTTTCCTCATGATCAAATTCTATCTTAAACTCGGAGAATTTCGAGCTGGAATAAAAGTATTGAGAGCCCTTATAATCTTAAAGACCACTACCCTGTCAGAGGGCAAAAGATGATCAAATAGTGTTTTTTTTTTTCGCTCTTTCCAAATGAACCAACAAGTCAATATCGAGAGTCTTTTTTAAGCTTGCTTGTTCTGAACCTGGAAGAATTCATACAATCCGTTAAAGAAGGGCCACCCAATTAAGAAGATAGACATACTTTTCTCAAACGGATCTGGTAAATAGACATTCATTGAACAAATGATTAACATCTTCTGCCATTTTCCCACAGAGACAACAACAACTTGGCCCAGTTCATCCTTTCTTCTGTAAAATGTCCCAGGTAAGTATTTTTTTATGAATGGCCAACCAAAAAAATAGGATTACCTTCAATGGTAATCTCCACTTCCAAATCTGTCTCTGCCAACCACACTTCACTGGTAATTCTTGTGTGGAAAGGATGGCATCATAAATGTTTTTAACTGAGAGTACTCCACTGCAATCTCCACCCAACCACAACAACGTGTCATCCAAATTTGAATGAAGGGCGATATCGGCTTCATTTAGATCCTTTATATAATTCGACCAATTGAAATCTATCGCCCCTGTCATCCCCAATTCATCGTTAATTAACCACACAGTCGTTGCAGTAACCAGGTTCCTTGTCACCATTGCTTGTGAGAGAACGCAAATCCCATTTTGATTTAAATGATTTACTGTGTCAATTTGGAGAAGAGACCTTTGTTGATACTAAGAGGGGTGTGAATCAGTGTCAAGTACAATTTACAAACCTTTTCAAATTATACTTAAGCCATTCAATTATATCCAATGAGCAATGAACATGACCCAGTATAAGAGTTACACCAATACACCACAATACACCATTACGATATATGAGAGAGAAATAATCAATAGTTATTGTTTAAAAAGGAGTAATGACTTCCAAAGGTAGCTATAAATTCCAAACGAGGGAGGATAAAACTCCAATGCATCTACAATCCTCAATATCCGGGAAGTTTGTCCTTGTCCCTTCCATGATAATATATGAGAGAGATAATAAAACTTTACATTAAATCATGACCATCAACCAACCATCACATAGAACCACATAGTAGCTGCTTGAACTTGTAATTTAATACAATTCTTCGAACCTTGGAATACTCTCTCTAATCCTGTAGATAATATTACTCAATGTATTCTCTAAACTGCCTCCAAGTTTCACTCTCCTTGAATCCTCTCCAAAGTTATATAAGTAATGGTAGACATTTAATTACGGTTTCACATTGGGAGAGAACGTACATTTACCATGCTCAATTTTTAACATATTTTGAAACTCACACAAGAAACTATAGGCCGTTACTGGCTTCCAGTGTTTGTACCACTTTGTTTGGATTCTCTATGAATAAGTTACAACTATTTTACCTGGAACACATGATTATTGACTAGCTTAGTTGCGTGGTAAAAACTCTATCGTCACAGTGTATCTCCATAGATACAAAATTAGAGATGAAATTTTTACCAAGGGTACCTTGATATGTCTTCTAATACCATATGTCACCATCTGGATGGATTCTATAAAACAAGTTATAGCGAAAATGGTAAGATGACAGAAAATAACATACCTTGGGGCATCTTGAAAGACTGCATCCTCACTTGAAATGGAAGCCTTATTTACTTCTGATTTCCTCTGAAATTCGACTTATTATTATCAAATTAATGTATATGATATTTATTTATGCCATTTATTCACTTCATTTTAACATTAGTGGAATGACTTGACCTTTCTTATTTTGTAATTATTTTCTTCAATTATCTTTATGGCCGACATTAATGCTTCCTTCGAAATTCACTTTGTCATCTTCAAAATTCATTTCTTCTCAACCACAAGGGATCCCGTGATGTGCCACATACCACTGGAAAAAACATGATGTACTATCCATCCATGGGTGTTGTCTACGCATGTATTTTCCTTCATGTCAAAATACCTTGTCAATCGTGCAGTCCAAAACCAATGACTAGGGTTGACATCATGACAACCAATCTTCCAACAATGTCCCCCTTTGTCTGTTGATGGCAACAATCATGTTCCCCATCCTTGATCCCAATTTATATTCCCCTTTGACATCAATACAAGGGTGGGGTTTCTCCCCTAGGACTTGTGGCAAGGTAACCTTCTTCTTGGGGCTGCTCCCCTAACGTATCAATACTTCATCCTTATTTTGGTATTTAGGACTTTTTCTTCCTTGGAATCTTTGTGTTCATCTTCCTCTCATTCTTCATGTCTAGGATGTGTATGTTGTTTGGTTTTCTTGTTGTAGTTGCAACCAATTTTTTTGAGTTATTTTCTCTGATTTTTTTCATTTTCGGGAATCAAACTTAATAGTGTATCCTTGATCACATTTTTTGTTGACACTGAGGAGATTATGATTTTATATTCAACCAATAGGACTTTACCTGCTTTTACATTTTCACTTCGAGCCATTATTTTGGTAGACAAGTCATCTCAAAATGCAACATTTCCTGTAACAAGCTGAAAAACTCTTTGATCTCTCTGGTCATATGGGGATGAACACCCATCTATGAGCCCATTCATCTTCTTCTTTGCATTATTTAGCGATAGTACAATTCGACGGGTACCATTTTTTGTGGAATTTCTTTCCTTTTTAATGTTGTAGTTGGTATGCAGACATTTGACATGTATGATTATCTTCATCTCTCTCAACGATCTCGTGCTGTGACTCTGGATTATTGCATTTGCAACATACAATATTTGATCCATTAATGGGTCAAATGGATTATAATTATGTTCCGCAGGTCTACGAACATTTCCATATCTACCTATTTTCACCATTCATGTAGCTTTCATGGTTATTCCTTTCATTGATTCTGGTGTTGCCTCGTGTCCAAAATTTCTACAAATTATAACAATGTCAGAAATAAATTTTACGATACGTGATTGTAAAGGTTGATCTTCTTTGGTGTGGTCCATCTGGGTTCACTAGCTATTCTTCTGTAGTTTCCTTTATAATGATTTCCTTCATACCTGATGGAGAGGATCTTCTTGATGTCTCATTCCTTCTGAATTCTAGTCTTCTATCTTGTTGTTCAACTTGTTCTGCGGGTGTTGGTTTCATCATTTCAACTTCCTTCTCTTGTTTGTTGATATTCCATTATCATTTGTATCCTAGTCCATGTCCATTTTGGAATCTTTGCTTTGACTACTAAGGATCTCATCTAATTTTCAGTGTTTTCAGAACTTCTTCAACTTTCTGTTGTCAATAGTAGCTCCCTTTTGTGTGATTCAATTCTTCTTTCAGTTTCTCATAATCTTGTAATTGTTCTTTCAAGCTATTAATGGTCTTTCAAGCTTGTTCTCTTCTCCACAGCTACTCAATTCACCTTTTAGTATTATGTTGTGTTCTAAGCTTGCTATTTTCAGTTTCAATGCTTCAACTTTTCAGATTCTCATCTTGTTTCTCTACCATTGTGCTGTAACCAAAAGGAATCAGGTTGGTTTCTTCATCTAGATCTTCTCTAAATGATTTCTTCTTTAGAATTCTTGTGATCATCATCCTGGGTATCTTGGGTTATGGGGACTTCTCCTCCATCATTATCTTCTTCACATCACTCTCATCCTAGGAGATGTCATCATCCTTGGAATAAAATCTCTTTTTATTGTTGAAGTCTTCTCTTTTTTATAGTGGTTTTCAACAGTATGTCTATTCTACCACAGTTAAAAGCATTTGGAGGAGACTCAACTTTGTATCTTCCACTTCCTTCTGGAACCTTCTAGATTTTCAATTTCTTCATCAAAGGTTGTTATCCTTGTCTTTTGTCTTCTTTATATATAGTTTGAGCTTTGCTTCATTGTTTGATTGGTCACTTTTCGTACATGTTCTCATTTCATATTCCATAAGAACCCATGTTGTTCATCCATTGTCATTTTGGTAGAATCCCTAGTTTCTTCAATGGCGAAGACGTTAGCATCATGCACTAAAGTGATCTCAGCACTTTTTATTTTAATAAAGGGATTCATCAGGCTCTTCACCTAATCCTCTCTGATAGAATCCAACTTCATCAACTCTAAGAGAGCTGGTTGCAATATCTTCTTTTCTTTCATCTTCAATTTCAAATTCTTCTCTATGTTATTGAAGCTGGGTTGCTTAACTTTGGATCACCTTCATGCCAGATGCTCTTGAGTTTGTCCTATACCTCTTTAGCAGTGTTGCAAGCCATCACTTTGTTAGAAATGGTTGGTGCCAATTCTGCTAGAATAACTTGTCTATCTTTTGAATTGCTCATAACGCGCCTCATTTGGATCGGTTGGAGCAGTATTTTGGATTACATAGCCATTTTACAAATGAGTATAAAATGTCTACTCCCAAATATCTTAGGTAAGTGCACTCTATCACTCCAGTATGTATAATTTCTTCCATAAAATTTTTATTTTTCACTCTATCACTCCAGTATGCATAATTTCTTCCATAAAATTTTTGAATCCCATTTGAAATGTGCTCATGGTCATCCATCTTTGCTCAGGATTTTCCTTCCAGTGGTTAAATTGTTCTGAAGGCAACCTTCTCTGATACCAATTGTTGACACTGAGATGGGGGTGAATCAGTATCAAGTACAATTTAAAAACCTTTTTAACTTATACTTAAGCCATTCAATTATATCCAATGAGCAATGAATAATAGTATAAGAGTTACACCAATACACCATGCACAATATATGAGAAATAATCAACAGTTATTGTTCAAGGGAAGTAATGACTTCCAAAGGTAGCTAAAGCTTCCAAATGTAAAGGGAGGGATAAAAATACAAGAGGAAGATACAATCCTCCAATATCAAGAGATATTTGAACTCTCCATCCTTTCCCCTTCCTTCCACCTAAGAATATATGAGAGATAATAAAAATTTACATTAAATCATGACAATCAACCAACCATCACATAGAACCTGATAATGCTTCTAGAGAGTTCTTCAATTTCTAAAATTATTCAATTCTTGGAATACTCTGATCCTATAGATAATATTACTCAATGTATTCTCTGAAACTTCTCCAAGTTTCACTCCTTGAATCCTCCCCAAAAAGAAGTTATATAAAGAATGGTAGACTTTATTCAATTCTGGTTTATTCAGGAGAGCGAAATTGTACATAATGCCCCACGCTCAATTTTTAACATAAGATTATGAAACTCGCACAAAAGAAAACAAAGGTCGTAATATTTCCAATGAAATTGGTCCCACTTTATTTGGATTCTCAATGAAGAAGTTATGACTGTTTTACCCGGAACACCTGTTTATTGACTAGCTTCAGGACTGGTAAAAAATCTATCTTCCACAGAGTATATCTCCATAATTATAGCGAATCAAGGATGAAATTTTTACCACAGATACCGTGATATATCTTCTCAATACCATATCAATTTCACCATCTAAATCGTTCTAGAAAAAAAGTTATAGAGAAAATGGTAAGATGACCTGAAAATAACATACCTTAGAACACATCACCAAAAGACTTCATCCTCCCTTGAAATCCGGCCTTCTTTACTTATGATTTCCTATGAAATTTGACTTTTGTATCAAATGAATGTATATGATATTTATTTATACCATTTATGCCACTTCCTTTTAACATTAGGGCCGACTTGACACTTTCTTATTTTGTAATTATTTTCTTTAATTATCTTCAGGTCCTACATGTACTTCCTTCTTCAATTCACTTTGTCATCTTCAAAAATTCATTTCTGCTCAACCATGAGGATCCACGTGACATGCCACATACCACTGGAAACAACATGATGTATACTATCCATCCATGGGTGTTGTATTTGCATGTGCATTTTCCTTCATGTCCAAATACCTTCATCAATCTTTCGGTCCAAAACCAATGACTAGGGTTGACATCAATGACAACAACCTTTCACCCAAACCGAGAATTCTGTCTCTACCAATCAGAATAAGGTGGCCTGCTCCTGGATGCCAGCTGCGCCAGTGAAGGACATTGGGAATCGTACACACCAAGCTGGACCAAAATATCGAAGTTGATCTAGTAGAAAAAGTCGGCTTTCTTAGCCAGTTGATGAGGGAGGAGTTTCGTAGATATTTATCCATAACAACTCGATGCCAGATACTGTCCTCATTGAGAACTCACCATAGTGAAACAATATTGAAGGTTGTATTAAATAACTTAAGTTTATGAAAACCCCAACCCCCCAACTTCTTTGGTCTGGCTAGGACCTCCCACCTACATAAATGATAATGCTGGATATACGATAGGTCATTCCAAAGAAAATGAAACATTACTTTTTGTTACAGGAAAATCCCCCTGTGGACAGGTGAATTCCCTCTTGGATCTTAGACTTCTAAGACCAAGACAGAAAGGTGCTAAATTTGATCATTGACATCCCTTTAAACCTAGCTAAGCTAATCTATAGAGAAGAGGAAGAATATATACCTTTTTACGATGTTTGTCCTTGCCCAGTCCAAGTTGAGCTTTGATCCTCAAGCTCTTCAACAAGTCCTACAATCCAATCAAAGACAAAACATGCTTCCTATTCTACCATGATTAGTTTGAAACTAGATCTATCCATTAAAGACAAGTTCATGTAGGTATACATGATCTTGAAGGAAACAAGCCAAGCACATGTATTAATGAGAACTTAAAAGAGATACTTACATACCATTGATGAAGTTGCAACAACCTCTTCCATCTCTCACTTTCCAACCCCTTTCCCAAATAATGAAAATGACTATGATTTCACTGATAATTCTCCCGTATGAGATCATAAGTTTGATGTCTTCAATTTCTCCTTCCTTATGAGATCATAAGTTAGGTATTTCTCAATTTCTCCCATCTCCTTCACCATGATAATGCCTCCTTATATAAGCTTGGAGAGGCCTAACCACCTTAGATATTCTTGGGATAGGTTGAGGATATTTCTCCATCAGTTGTGGATCCTCCCTAAGATCCAACCTTGACCTTAGATTCAAATCAAACTAACTTCAGAGATAAGGGGGATCTTCCCCTGATTTTCTCAACAACATAACACTCCCCCGGAATGGTGCACAAAGCGCTACAACTCTCCCCGAAAGGAGGGAAAGGAGTGCTAGCGCTCCCTGCTAGTGGGTAGGGGAGCACTGCTCGAGATTTCCTCAAAAAATCCCAGCGCTTCCCCAAAATGGTGCACAGAGAGCTACAACACTCCCCAAAAGGAGGGCAAGGAGCGCTAGCACTCCTTGCTAGTGGGTAGGGGAGCGCTGCCCAAGATTTCCTCAAAAAATACCAGTGCTTCTCCATAATGGTGCACATAGCGCTACAACACTCCCCCAAAGGAGGGAAAGGAGTGCTAGCACTCCCTACTAATGGGTAGGGGAGCGCTGCCCTTCAAAATTTATTTTTAAGTGGTCTTCCTCAAGGAAAAGGCTTTGTACTCTTTGTCAAATGATTTCTCTTTCTTTAACCAGTCTCTAAGGATGTCTTCAAGTGTTCCTTGTGATGTCTTTAGAGACAGGACATAGGCAAGATGATTGTATGATGTTTGTGACACTTGTGGCCAAAATGAGACACTTGCGACACTTGTAATGATGACAATAGGTCATCATTGAAGTGAGTAATTTTGATGTGTAACAGATTGCCCCCCAAAGTGCGAAGTCAGAAGACAAAAACTGATGACTGAAGTACTTTGTAGAATTTTTCGAGCAAGGGTATGGAATCAGAGAACCTGGTAGAAGCTGCATACAACCATCAGAAAAATGTTATGATATGTTTCAAACCCAAGGCATGCATACCTATGATTTTGTGATAAAAAATTTCAAGGTATGACCGCCATAAGATACACTGCGGACCCATAATTATATTGACAAAAATTATAGCCACCAAAGATACAATGTGGATCTATACTTCCATGACATGAACTGATTGTAGTCACGAAAAATACACAGTGGATCTACGAGACGACAAGACATATCCACATACCAATATAAAGTGGATCTATGTGACAATATATGTGTCAATATTAAAGAGAAACTCCGTCGCAAGCTGGGCAAAGTACATATCAGAGTGATCACTCAACCCAAGGTCTTCTTACCGATCCCAATGCAGTACGAGTCTAACCATGTGAATAGATGTCCTGATGTCGAAAATGGCAGAAACCACTTGATTACTGGTCAATGATGTAAACCGTTAACAAGTGCGAGGGAAATCACCATTGATGTCAATGATTCCCAAGGTACCATAGTACATTCCAGTGAATGTGAATAAATGAGCTTAAGTCGAACATTCGTAGAATCATTCGATCAGAGGTCGATGATGTAAACCTACTGTTGGAGGCGAGGAGGCCTGCCATTGAGGCATGCAAGTCCTAAGGTACTAACTGGTTTCTAAGTCTAATTCCCGAATAATGTGCTGAAGTCGACAGGAACATACTCGTCGAAGGAGGGCGTTGATGTATCACCCATCAACGACACGAAACTAACATAGAGATGTAAATTGGTGGATCAAATGAACATGGACTAACACAGGTATTGAAACAAGAAATTTGTGATGGTTGAATCTCGAGGCATATACTTCCCTTGAACACTGAGGCACAACAGAAAAAACATGACATGGACCAAAACATGATGATGTAGTGGATATTGTGACTTTCTTCGGGTGACCCAAAGGAGTAAAGAAACTCAGAGGATTGGTTCAGTGCATAGGTTCAACGGATTAAAATGTATGCAAAGACAAAGTGCCGTGTTCAAGGGCGACCATAAGAGTGACTTGTGATGTTTTCAAAAACTTCGTGGCTTACTTCCTTCAAATTCCCCCCCCATCCAGATAGACGAATACCTCTTTTTAATTTAACGAGATCGAGGAGGATAACACATGATCGATATAATTCACCTTCGGTAAGTCCCTCTTCCTTTGTTTAACGAACTGGAAGAAGTAAGGGTTCGGTCCCATATGGGCCCTTCAATGTATGATTTTTTTAGCGAGTCCAAAGAAGGTAAACTCGGTGATTTTTCATGTTTAGAGAGTTTGAAAAGAACTTAAAGACAACTGCAAGGTTGTCATTTTTTGTAATGCTAGTCTTGCGAGGCTGAAAAAGAGATAAATTATCACTCAAAAGATTCCCTTTCAAACCTTTTAATGAGTGGGAAAGGAAGCAAGATCACTCGGCAATCTTTTCATGTTTAGAGAGTCTGAAAAGAGCTTAAAGGAGACTCCAGGGGGTTCCTTTTTCGTATAACCTTTGCGAGTCCGAAAAAGAGATAAAATTTTACTCGGTGCATTCTCGTGTTTTTTCAGGCGTGAGAATGAACTAAGACCATGCTCGTTATTGGTTTCATTTTTACACAAGCTTGAAACAAAATTAAACTATGCTTGTAAATTCGCAACGTAATTTCCAAAGGTTGGGATACCCAAGGATGGTTGGTACTCTACCCCCAGCTTGAAAAGCTAGCGGCACAACTTCAACATGAAGTCGAGAGGCTGAAAGAATTGCCCCCCAAGCTTCGATTCGTCCAACGACATAGGAGGATGAAAAGAAGCTTCAAATACTAAACAAAGGACTTGACTCAAACAAAGAGGGGGAAGTTGTTTCATTTTTTAACGAGCTTGACATAGGATAAGAACTATGCTCGAGAATCCAGGTTCAATCTCTAGACCTCTATTTCATTTTTTAACGAGCTTGCCACAGAGAAGGGAAAACTATGTTCAAGGTTCCGGGTTTAATCACCAGATCTCTGTTTCATTTTTTAATGAGCTCGCTACAAAGAGGAAAACTATGCTCGTAGCTTCTGTTTCATTTTTTAATGAGCTTGCCACAAAGAGGAAAACTATGCTCGTGGAATATTCTTAATCATGGCTTCCAAGAGGATAATTCTCTAGAAGGAAACCATGTCAAGGGATAAAAATCGGTCATGGCTTCCAAGATATCTTCACTGGATGGAAGAACAATGCCCTGGAAGGAACACATGTCGAGGGTCATGTCAGGGGTAAGGAGATCATGCTCTAAATACCTTACCGAAGAGATCACCATGTCAACTGTCGGATCTAAGTCATCTTCATTGACAAATAAAGGCATGGGAGATAACACCACATAATCGACCTGTGGCGGGGGTGATACCGTCTGCATATAAGAACCATTTAGGGAGCTCATTGGGTTGGTAATAAAGTCAAGACCGACGCATGAAAGTTGATCAATAGTCACCATTCTTCCATCGTGCGGGAAAGATATCACACGAAAAAGAGTGGACACAATAGCTTTCATGTCATAGACATAATCTTTCCCAAGGAGTAAATCGAAATCCAAGGGGTCCTGGACTACCATAACATCAATAAAGACAATTTCCCCCCCCAAAGTTATGAGAAACTGAAAGGATCGCTAAAGGGTGATTGGTTCTTCTGTTAAAAGTGAAAAAAGTCTGTGTAATTGGCACAAGATGAGGATAAACCAAAGCTTTCCAATCAATAGAGGACAAAATACTAACGGATGAACCTTCATCTATCAACGCATGAGGAACGTCCAGACCACAAACCTGTACTACAATCTTGAAAGGAATGTGAGAGGGAAGACGAGGTCTAGTTAGCACACCCCAATAAAAAAGGATGGCCTCATTACTTGGAGGGGGTTTCGAGGGAGAAGGAGCAATGCCCCCCAACATGGTAGATTTTGTATCAACGAGAAAAACATGGGCAATATCGGGTTTACTCTCTAAAGGGAGAGTAGGATCGATTGATAACGACATAAAATCGACCATTTCGGTTTCATTCTCCAAGGGGAGAATGGGGTCGACTGGTGGAAACAGATCGACCGCTTGGGTTGCACTCTCTAACAGGAGAGCAGGATCAACCGAAGATGGGATCGGATAAACCACTTTGTCAACTGATTCAACTAAGGACGTGACCAGATTGACGACATGATCAATCAGATTGACCGATGAAGGGACTAAAGCAACCACTTTGGAACTCATTAGAGGAGGAGTGGGATTGACCATGTTGGCACTCTTCAGATGAAGGGTGGGATTGGATCAGTCACTTGGGTTTCAATTTTCAGATGAAAAGTGGGGCTGATCGATGAAGGAACTTGATCAACTACTTTGGTTAGTGGTTCAACCAAGGATGAAACTAGATTGACCATTTGATCAACTAGACTAACCGGGGATGGAACCGGATTGACCATTCCGTCAACTAATGATGGGTTGGGGAAAATATTACGATAACCAGTTTGGAGTTGAAGATTTTCCAAAAGAGAAGAAGCCTCATCCATACGAGGACAAAGGTGAGAATAATGATCACCTTTGCATAACATACAAGGAAATTTGACAGTTGTCTTCTTATTTCCAACCTTAACGTCACTAGTTGACGGGGCGTCACCAACATGTCTAGCAGAGGCCGATGATGTGGAGGACCAAATTTCTAAGACCTTGGGAAGACCAGGGAAATCCATCAGAAAGTGGTCACCCTTACAAAGACTGCAAGGGAATTTGGGTTTTAGATTCTTCGTTTTAATCTTGTCGACCTCTTCAACACTCCCAATACGATTAATAGTAGCTGGTTGCTTGGATCGAACATCTGATGTGGTTGGAGGCTTGGTCCTTTTCAGGTTCTTCTTCTTCTTCTCTTTCTGTTTCTTCTTCTTCTTATCAACCTGGCTACTTGCTTTAGAGCTTTCACTATGCGAAGAAGGAGAAAGGGAAGGAGACTTAATGGTGAAGAAGGCGAAAAGTTGACATGAGTTTGATGTGTGGGTGGTGTACTTACATCTGAAGTATTAGGTGCAGTTGAAGCACTGGGAATATTTGAGATCAACGGAGTGGGGAACAACCAAACCGATAATCCGATGGTGAGTCCCGAAAGACTCAGTGTGACAATGTACGAAGGACCAATGTTTCCAAAAGAAGGAAAGGTGAAAGGTTCCCTAGGACAAGGGGTTCCTCCATTGTTACTCCCAGGAGTTGATGCCATTAAAACTGACTTGACCTAAGGTCCACTAAGTAAAAAAAATAACACACATTATTAATCTAAGAAGAAAACAATCAAACAAAACTTCCCACAATGAAACCACTAGTTGGTGATGAAATCCAACATCGCGAGATCAATATAGGAAGGGGTGAG
>SNQJ01S0012531.1:66153-82467 GCA_010110895.2 Picea sitchensis
GGGTGGATCAGTTACGTTGGCGACCTGCTTAACGGACTTACACCTTGGTGCAAGATTCCACACAGTAATTGTGGATTTACCCTCCAAGGAGCCCGAGTGAGTTTGACCAACACCCGTTCCAGGTACAATGAGACTTCCCTTCACTGTCACCTTGTGTAAGACCCTGAATATTATGGCTACTAAGGTCACCAACTCGCAGTTAGCCCATGGGAAGGTACAATCGACAATCAAGTCCGAATGTATGGGCAGGATAACAAGTTTGAAATCCTTCAAGAGAACTGAGGACAAGTGGATTGGTAAAATGCCAGAGGACCCCAAACGGATTTAGAATTCACGAAGCACTGAGACCAAATGAAGACAGTTAAACCTCAAGAAAAACCCCCAATAAACGATCTGACTACTACAAATGGTTGAACCACAGAGTGATAATCTATGAAACTCTCCCGAACGGGACCTCATGTGTAACCCCTGTGTGAGAGGGGGATCCCAGAAATCTTATACAAATTTTTTTATTTTCTCTCCCTATCGCAAGATGCTAAGTTTGTTTGACAACTTTGGAAAGTTATCCTTTCAATCTATTCCAAAGCCCGACACCTTAAGCTAATGCAGGTTTGCTAATATAAAATGTAAAAATGTCTAATAAATTTTAGTTTAGCACTTGATTTTAAGGCTGATGTTTACTCAAGAGGAACATGGAGTGGACTAAATGATGTTTTGACCAACTCTAAACAATGCAAAGAAATGAGAATGCAAATATTTCACTTCGATGAAAACTATATTATGAGAAGGACACAACTTTTATCATTCCCAAATGCATAATGTCCCAATTTTTTTATTATCAAACTCATCAATGGAAAGATCTTCAAGAAATGATTCAAAGGGACTGTACACCAATACACGATTCTTGCCCCCCCGGACCATGAGGGGGGAAATTTTTAATATTTTAAGACTAAAAAATGCCAAAAACCATGCAATTTCGCTACTTCAAATGCAAGATAATTTCACTACCCAAAAGAAAGAATGCATATATATTATTTTTTTGATTCTAATGTATAAAGAAAGTAAATACAAATCCTTTGATGCTCTACTACTTTCAATCAAGAGAAAGAGTCCTATGCAGATGCAAAAGACACGAAGCAAAAAGGCTACAAACAAAGCATGCACTCAAGGCAGTGAGGTATGAAATAAAACAAGTAGAAAATTGTTCTAAAAAGAACACAACCAAGGATTCTACAATAAATAAATCATTCAAGGAACATAAGAAAATGCAGAGAAGAATCCAAGAAAAGACAGGGAGAAAGAGAAATTACTCAAAACTGTCCCGACAAAACAAGCAGCTAGAAAAGACAATTTTGCATTTCTGAAAAACGTTTCAAGCTCAAATAAAGACAATAGGGAGTAATAAACATCAAAAACCAATACAAACAAATTCACAAACCAATCACAAACTCTGGGTAAAGACCTTTGCAAAACAGGCTGCAAAAGACTGAGCAAAAGAAGGAAAAAAACTCCCAAAAAAGAGACTAGCACTCCATGTCTCAATGGTAAAGAGCATTACAACGCTCCTAAAAAAACTGTAGGGGAGTGATGGCCAGAGATCAGTGCTCTAGTATGGCTTAGGGGGGGCACCAATCCTCCCAGAATCCCATAAAAGAGCCAAAAAATGCAAAAAACCCACCTAGAATGCATAAAAATTGGTGAAATTGCTAGTGAAGGTAGGAGAAGGCTAATGGATGATGAACAAACAATAAAAGTGATCTGAAAGGTGGGAAATTATAAGTAAATACAAGAGTAATTTCTTGGGAAAAATTACCTCAAAGATCAAATGGAACAATGGATATATCTTTGAATTCCCTTACAACAACTTTCATTCAATCAGATAAATGAAAAAAACAGTAGATCGACTCCAAATCACAAAGAAGAAGAATGACTCAAAGTAAGGAAGGAAGATGTCAAAAATCCAAACAAAACATCATGAATTCTTAGAAATCAAAATGTTGGAGGACAAAACAAAGACACACTGAGATGGTGATAACCCTAAGCAGACGAATCAACAAAAAATTAAACTCAAAGATCAACTCCCAAAAGGTTTTTTAGCAGAAAAAGACCAGTGCTCTGTTGTGAAGGGCACCAGAGTGTTTCAATGCTCTGTGGGAGCCTTCAAGGGAGTGCCAGCGCTATGATTGTAGAGGCATGGGAGCGCTAGCCTCTCAGAAGAAAAAAAACTTGCCCATAACTCAAAAAACTCAAGAAAATACAGAAATTGAGTGTGTATGGGATGAATCCAAGAGCCAACAACACATCTAAGAATCAGAAACACAACATGAATAATATCTAAAGATGAGAAAAGGCCAAAAAAAATACCAAGGAAGGAAACCAAAACTAAAAGCTTTGGTCCCCAGTGGACTCGCCAATTTCTATTATAGGAAAATCCCCCTGCGGATAGGTGAATTCCCTCTTGGATCTTAGAGTTCTAAGACCAAGATAGAAAGGTGATAACTTTGATCACTGGAATCCATTTAAACCTAGCTAAGCTAATCTATAGAGAAGAGGAAGAAGATGTACCTTTTTATGATGTTTTTCCTTGTCCAGTCCAAGTTGAGCTCTGATCCTTAAGCTCTTCAACAAGTCCTGCAATCCAATCAAAGACAAAGCATGCTTCCTATTCTACCATGATTAGTTTGAAACTAGATCTATCCATTAAAGAAAAGTTCATGTAGGTATACACGATCTTGAAGGAAATAGGCCAAGCACATGTATAAATGAGAACTCAAAATAGATACTTACAGACCAGTGATGAAGCTGCAATAACCTCTTCCAGCTCTCCTTGTCCAGCCCCTTGCCCAAATAATCAAAATGACTATGCTTTCACTAATAATTCTCCCTTATGAGATCATAAGTTTGATGTCTTCAATTTCTCCTTCCTTATGAGATCATAAGTTAGGTATTTCTCAATTTGTCCCATCTCCTTCACCATGAGAAGGCCTCCTTATATAATCTTGGAGAGGCTTAACCACCTTAGAGATTCTTGGGATAGGTTGAGGATATTTCTCTATCAGTTATGGATCCTCCCTAAGATCCAACCTTGACTTTAGATTCAAATCAAACTAACTTAAGAGATAAGGGGGATCTTCCCTTAATTTTCTCAACAACATAACACTCCCTCGAAATGGTGGACAGAGCGCTACAATGCTCCCCCAAAGGAGGGAAAGGAGCGCTAGCGCTCCCTGCTAGTGGGTAGGGGAGAGCTGCCCAAGATTTCCTCAAAAAAGCCTAGCGCTTCCCCAGAATGGTGCACAGAGCACTACAATGCTCCCCCAAAGGAGGGAAAGGAGCGCTAGCACTCCCTGCTAGTGGGTAGGGGAGCACTGCCCAAGATTTCCTCAAAAAATCCTAGCGATTCCCCAGAATGGTGCACAGAGCGCTACAACGCTCCCCCAAAGGAGGGAAAGGAGTGCTAGCACTCCCTGCTAGTGGGTAGGGTAGCGTTGCCCTTCAAAATTCATTTTTAAGTGGTCTTCCTCAAGGAAAAGGCTTTGTACTCTTTGTCAAATGATTTCTCTTTCTTTAACTAGTCTCTAAGGATGTCTTCAAGTGTTTCTTGTGATGTCATTTGAGACACGACATAGGCAAGATGATTGTATGATGTTTGCCACACTTGCGACACTTGTGGCCAAAATGCGACACTTGCGACACTTGTAATGACGACAATAGTTCCTTATTGAAGTGAGTAATTTTGATGTGTAACACATTTCTAATATTTCTTATAACTAAAAAGGGAAATGCTTCCATGGACATTCAGAAGACATGATAAGCTTCTAAAACAACTTTGACCAATATGAATCTGCCTCCCAATGACAAAAACCAGTTACACCATAAACCAACCTTCTTTGATAATTTGGAGACTAACCAATCCCAGTCCTTTACACGCTGAGCCCCTGTCTTTAGTTGATAACCCAAGTACTTGAAGCCTTCCGAGAGATGACTAAAGGTAAAGGGGAGGATTTGTTTAAAAGGATCCAACTCTACCTCCGACATGCCTTCAAACAGAACAATAGTCTTTGAAAGATTTAAAGACATGCCCGAAGCTTTGCAAAATAGATCAATAATCCTGACTATTTCTTTCCATCACTTAGAGTTGCCTTTGACAGTATGATAACGTCATCCACAAAAAGGAGATGTAAATTTTTTTTCATCCTTGTAACTTTTATACTTGTGACTAAACCTCTCTCTAGACTGTTTTTTAGCAATAAACTGAGACCTTCCATCACTAAGATGAAGAGCAACGAAGAAAGTGGGCAGCCTTTCCGAAATCCCCTGCCGCTTTTGAAAAAAATTGTAGCCTCTCCATTAATCAACACTGCAAAATATGCGGAAGTGACGCAGGACATGATCCAATTTTTCATTTGAATCCCTGCTCCGATTTTTAGTAGGACCAGTCTTAAGAAATCCCGGTCAACACTATCATAAGCTTTCTTTAAATCCAATTTTAAAACAAGATCTTTCAGTCTTTTCAATTTTATACTATGCAAACTCTCATGTTCCGTGCCAATGGCATCTTGAATACGCCTGCCTTTAAGAAACCCCATCTGTTCTAAGGAAAGATCCCTCGAGAGGAACGATTTTAGTCTATTTGCAATAATTTTTGAAATTATTTTGTAGCACATGTTGCAGAGGGAGATTGGACATAAATCTTCAAAGGAGGATGGATTATTGGCCTTTGGAATCAATGTCAGGAAAGTGGCGTTTAGGCCTCCTGGGATAGAACCTAAATTTCTAGATTCTTCAATCATAGCAAGAACATCTACCCCAACAAGATCAAAAAATAATATAAAGAATTTGATCGTCTATCTGTCCGGACCCAGACTTTTTTATTTTTAAAAAAGTAATAGAACCTCTTTTAATTCCTTCAAAGTAACCGGTTGGGTCAAAGTGCTTGCTTCCTCCTCCTTTATCATCTGCAGGTAAAAGTCTAAAAGATTACACTGCACGTTCAAAACCTGTTCGGTCGGAGCTTTGTAAAAGTCCTTGAAAAAAGTTACAACAACTTCCTTAATTGGATGCTGATCTGTAACAAGGTTGCCATCCTCACTATGGATTTTCCAAATGTGTTTCTTCATTCTATTGGAACTTGCAAACTTGTGAAAGTATTTTGAATTTTTATCGCCACAACTCAACCAAAGTGCCTTGCTTTGAAGGCGCCATTGTTCTTCGTCCCCTCTAAGAATCTCATTCCTTTCCAATTCTAAATGTTGGAGAGACATAACAGCTGCGTTTTCAGTTGGATCGATCCCCAGATGATAGATTTTGTCCTTAATATCTGATTTGAGCGTTATTAATTTCTCTTTTTTCCTGAACAACAACTCTTTTAGCTATTTTTTTTTTTTTTTTAATTCTTTTAATTTCCATATGATCCTCCGTTGTTTTCCACTTTTAGTCATGAACATCAGATCATTCCAGACCTTATAGACTAGTTCCACAAAACTTGCTTCTGTGAGCCAATGCGGATTAAATTTAAATGGATAAATTTTGTAAGTCGATGGAAACTCCAATTGAAGAAGGATAGGAGCATGATCTGAGATAAAAGGGAAATCAACCCATGACCTATACAAACCAATAACATTTAATAGATCTTCAGCCACCAAGAATATATCTAACCTCCTAGGTATAGAACTCTCTCTGTTAAACACCCGAAGCAACCGGAAAATGATAGCTCAAACCTCTTCACAATTAGTCAAGACTACTCCTCCCTCCAACACTGACAATGGGCCTCTTAGAGAAATGAAAGCCTAGGCGAGGGCTAAGTAATGTTAGTGTTATCTCTAAATGTGCAAGGGATAGGAGGCACCCTCAAAGTTGCCTCAGTCCGACGTCTTTTGGAACACACTAGTCCCGAGATCATCCTTTTTCAAGAAACGATGGTGCATGAGAAGAAAGGAAGGGATTTTATCCATCTTTTTTGCCCATCCTAGGTGTCATGTTGAGTTAATTCAACAGGGCACCTCCAGGGGTCTTTTAGCTGCTTGGGACCCTGTTTTATATGCTTTAGATCCTTTTCTCACAGTGGGAGGCATTTTTCTAATAGGGAAGAGTCTAATACATAACCATGATTTTGCTCTTCTTAATTTGTATGGTCCTTGCAAGGATAGGTAACTATTTTGGAAGAATCTTGCAGATAATGGCATTCTATATATCAAAAATTTGATAGTGGCCGAGGATATAAACATTATTCTTTTAGTTGATGAAGTTTGGGGCGGGCTCCCGGGTTCATATATTTCATAGAATTTCTTCAAAGAGATCTTTTCATTTAACAAATTGGTTGACATTAAGCCGACCAAGTTGGTGCCGACTTGGAGAAATGGGCATGCCTGATCTGTATTTACAATTAATTGCTAGGTATATGCATGCATCCAATAATATCAGTTTGAACTTGAGCATTGGGCAATTTTAACCATAGATTTATTTCCCTTCCCCTGCAAAAGGTTTACAATTAATTGCTAGGTATATGCATGCATCCAATAAGATCAGTTTGAACTTGAACATTGGACAATTTTAACCATAGATTTATTTCCCTTCCCATGCAAAAATTTTCATGTGGTTTTCCCATTGAAGAAGTAGATAAACTTAACCAAAATTCTTTTTATATGCTTTTTAACCAAAATGCTTTTTATATGCTTTTCCCAATTGAGAAGCTATAACATTTGTCTTCCATTCATCTTTTGATAGCATTTTTTTCTTGATTTTGCATGACTATTGCATGCATTAGATTAGTGGAGATAAAACAACAAGTGATGCAAAAATGGCTTTCATTGATCAAGTTTTCAGAGGACAGGTGGAATAATTTTTCTCATGTCAATTGTTGGGCCGAGGGTTTAGTGGACAATATCAATGATCGAGTCATGCATAAATGTGAAAAAAATTTCCAGTAAGAATTCGCTTCGATTCAAACCCTAGATCTACAGAAACAAATATAATCTTGTCGTTTGAAATCAACCAAATTGCTCTGGATTGGAGGTATTTTCATTTCCATACATTTTTCATTTGAGTTTATTTTTTTTGGAATTGTTTTAATTGATAGAACTTTAAATTTTGAGATATGGCTAACTATGTCCGTTTGTAACTATTTTCAACAACATTGTTCTAGCAAAAGCGACTGAACAATTGTGCACAACTCAACTCATTTTTTGAACATCAGAGTGGTGAATATTTACGATATTCTTATCGAGGTCTTATTTTGATTCGAGTAAAAAATTGAATGCATGAATCTTTAATCATTTTGGCTTTCTACGGAGTGCTGAACCCGATTTGATCTGATTAACAAATTTAATGTAAGTAGAAAAACATGTTCATCTTTAATGAATGGGTAGAATGTTGTTTTAAATTATAAATATGTTGTGAAGAATCTACAAAAAAAATTCAGCATTTTGGTGCTAATATGCATTGTTAACCCACTTCTCTATATAGGTATTCCACACAAGAAAAATTGAGGTTCAACTCTAATAAGAGGTGAGTAGAAGGTCATCTTAAAAAATATTTGGCTCTTGATGCTGCTGCAATCTTTAGCTTGATATCCATGGAGCATGGATAGCACAAGAAATGACACCTTGAAGATAGTCAGGTAAAAACATGAATCAAGTGATCCGCTATTATTTATTTTCAAGCAGTTTTTATGTTAAATTGTTTGTTTTTTTTTTTCACGCGAAAAAAAAACAGTTTCACTGTTATTCTATTACAATCAAATGAAACTTTCTGTTACAACTGTATCTGGTGAGCATTGTTCAAAAAAGATCTGAAGTCATGCCTTCCTTCTATTTTATAGAAAAAGTAAAAAATGTTACTTCCTTCTACATCATCCAGAGAAGTTTCCCAATTGATATATAGTGGGTTTGCCTTATATTTGTGTTTGGTAATATACACATTAGAAAAGATAGAAGTTTCCCGTGTTTACAACAGCTTTTTCATATAATTTTTCATAAAATAGCCAGCCTAGTGTGTCTTTAAGAGCCATCTTAGATAATCTGTCTGCAACTTTGTTGAACTGCTTGTGGATATGCATAAAATTGATAGATTCAAATCCATCTTTTAACCTTTTGATTTTTTCTTTCCATTTGTTGAGATAAATAAGGTTCAATGCTGTTTTGGAGGCTATCCAATCAATGGTAACCTTGGAGTCACTGGTAACCGTCAACTTTTTTATAGTGAAAAAGGAAACAAGTAGAAGGATTCCCCAAAGACCCAAGAGCTCTGCTTTCATGTTGTTGCCAGTGCCTCCAGCAAAATGTGCCTTAATTGTGTGTTCTGAGGAGATTTTTAATTATAATCCAATACCACAATTATTTCCTACAACTGCACTATCAAAAAAAACAATTGAATTATCATCAAAATAGATTGGATTTAAGATGGAATCCAATTTATCTTTATCCTCTTTGACTGTGTACTCTTTAAAATAAAGGATAATGTTTAAGACTGTCATTTGATCCAATCCGTTCCAATTTTCAAACATAATTTTATTTCGAAATTTCCAGATGCCCTTGCAGACCAGAAATGGGATATGTCCGAGTTTTGGAAATTGAAAGAAACTGGTTTTTAGATTCTCCTCCACAGAAGGTTAATTCCAATTGTTATCTAGCTTCATGAAATTTAATATTTCAGTTTAGATTTTTTGTGTTATTGGACATCCCACGAAAAGGTGAGTAGTTGTTTCTTCATTCTTTAAACATAGATTGCAAGCTGCGGGCCCAATACCTCCTCTTTTTTGGTAGTTTGTACCAGTGAGAATATAGTCTTTAAGACACATCCACATGAAGCATATCAGTTTGGTTGGGATTTTCAAATTCCAGATAGCTTTGTACCACCATTTCCTCTCTTCCAATTTATTAACAAATAAGATAGACTAATATGCAAGATTGGTAGTGAATATACCTGAAGATCTGTTCTAGGACCAGACTAGTTTATCCTTTGAATTGTTGAGTCTAATGCCATTGGATCTTAGGAAGGTAATAAATATCCCATTCATATTTATGCAACTCAGATAATCCGATCTGTGAAGACTCCAACCAATAATGTGTTGAACCAGTATCCAAAGGATCAACTGCTTGGGCTAAATAGTGAATGTTGGAGTTGTTTAAAACATGTAGGAGAGTAGAAGACAATTTAAAGTTGGGGCTGCAGCCAATAAAATGATCTCGTCCCAAAACTACACGGTTTCCTGAGCTGGTCTCCCAAGCTAGCCACCTTTTAATGATCGGGAGGGAATCCAATAAGTTTTTCCAGATGATAGAAGACTCTGGAGTAGAATATGCATCTCTGCGAAGCCAGGTGACGAGATCAATTCCTTTCAAATATTTCTTGCATAGAACAGTATTCCATAGCCCAGAATCGAATAAACCCCTCCAACAGGATTTTGCAGCAAGTGACTGAGCAAACCATGAGATATGTTTAATACCCCATCCACCAAGGAGTTTTGGTCTGGCAATATTTTGCCACTTCGTGAGATGAAAACCAGTACCATTCTTACCTCCTTTCCAGATGAACTTAGAGATCAAATTATTTATTTGATTCAGGATAGGCATGGGGAATTTTACAAGGCTAAGCCAATAAACTGGTATGCTCTGAAGAACAGAAGTTGCTAAAGTGAGCCTACCGACAAGTGAGAACCATCTGAAAGTCCAATTCCCAATCATTTTTTCTATCTTCTTAAGTAACCACAACCAATCATTAACTTTATAGCTGTTCGGTTTTAAATTAAAGCTTAGATATTTTAGACCTTGATCAATGCTCTCAATCTTAATGTCAAAATCTACATTCAAATGATGCTTTAGGCTCAGATCAATATTTTGTACAAGAAAAACTGATTTATGTCAGTTTATATTCATTCCCGTAGCAGTGCATAAATTAGTGAGGATGGAATTAAGAGTCATCCAATACTCTATTTCTCCGACGCCAAGGATGAGAAAATCATCTACGAAAAGTAGATGTGAGATGAAGGTATTAACAACGACTTTAAAACCTTTGAAAGTTCTAGAATTCACTGCTTGTGCTAATAACCTGTTGAGAACTTCAACAACCAACAGGAAGAGAAGAGGAGACAAAGGGCAACCCTGTCTCAGGCCCCTATAACATTTAAATAAATCTGTTGGAACTCCGTTGACTAAAACAACTGTGTTGACCAATGAGATACATCCCATAATCCACTGAGAAAGATCCCCATTTAATCCAATCTGGTCAAGGACAAGTCTAAGAAATTTCCAGATGACGTTGTCATAGGCTTTTTTTAAGTCCAATTTAAGAAAAACAAAGTTTTGTTTCTTTAACTTAGCTGTGTGGAGGCACTCCTTAGAAATTCCTCAAAAATCAACTGATATTTAAGAAAACCAAACTATTCCAAGGAAATGCACCTGGCTAGTTTATCCTTGATCTGAGAAGCAATGATTTTGGATATAACTTTGTAAGCGAAATTGCAAAGTGCAATGGGCCTAAAGTTGTTGAAATTTCCGGGCTTGCTAAGCTTAGGTATGAGTGCAAAGAAGGTTGCATTGAGGGCCCCAAGGATAAAGCCACTAGTCCGAGACTCTTTCACCACATTAAGTAAATCCCTGCTCATGACATCAAAGAAATTATAAAAAAGTTCATGTGTCCAACCATCTGGACTAGGACCTTTCTCTCTAGGCATTTTATTGATAATCTCTTGTATTTCAGAAATCTATGAAGGCTTGCCAATCTCCAAATTATCTGCATCATTGAAAAATATTGGAACAGTCTTTAAGACTTCCAGTTGAATATCAATGTTTTCTGAATCATGTGCTCTGAACTGTGCTTTAAAATGTCTAAAAGCCAACTACTTAATTTCTCTTTCGGAAGTTATCAAGTGTCCTTCCTCATCAGTAATATACCATATTGTGTTATGACTGTGCTGCTAGGATGCAAATTTATGAAAAAACTTGGTATTTTTGTCACCTTTCTCAACCCAGATGGCCCGACTTCTAAGTCTCCAGGTGGCTTCTTCAATTGAAAGGATATCATCCTTCCTTTGTGAAAGCGACTTTAATAAATCCAGGTCATCTTGATTGAATATTTGAGAGGGGTTCTTTTCAAATAGAGCATTCATCTGGCGATCAATGGAGGCTAAATCTTCATTAAGCTGCACCTTTTTAAGAGTATGCCATTTGATGAAAAATCTCTTCAAATGTTTTAGTTTATCACAAAGTAGAAGTATTGAAGAATGACCAGACCAGTTGCGCATCTCAAACTAGGTAGATTGGACTAAAGAGTTGAAGTATGGATCGTCTAGCCAAGTGCTATTAAATTTAAAAGGTGGAGCAACAAGGCGTGAAAGCCCACCAATCTGTAAACATATTGGATTGTGGTCTGAAATTGTTGAAGAAACAACCCAGGACCAGAATTTTGGTTGGTTTTCAAGTAGATTGGGTGCTATAAGGAAGCGATCCAATCTCTTGGAGATACCCGAGGATCCAGACCTGCCATTTCGCCAAGTAGGAGTCATAACTGAAGGGTGAAGATAAATTAACCTGTGCTCTGCATTAAGTTGGAGAAACAATCTGCCAAGAGATAAATCTTTGCTTGCTCACCCCATTTTTCACTAGCAGAAAGAGTAAAATTAAGATCTCCACCCATGATAAGACTTTCATCTCCGAGCAGACCAAAGGCATGAATGCGATTCCAAAATGTGTCTTGGTCTTTATATGGGGCATAACAGTTCAAAAGTTTGATCGGATCTGGATAATGTTTAAATCTTCCCTCAAGAAAGATACCTGCAGCTGTACCAAAGGCACAAAACTCAACGAGAGATGGGTTCCATCCCATCAAGAGGCCCCCAAATTGACCATGTGAATCTAAAGCTACAACATTCTAATGTGGAAGACAGTGGAAAAAAATAGTTTTTTCCTTATCACCATTGATTAGGGTTTCTTTAAGAAAAACTATATCTGGTTTGATCTGTAGCAATAAGTTTTTAATGGAGGATAATTTGGTGGAGCTCCCAAATCCACGAAGATTAAGAGAGAAAATAATCATTAGGGTAATCCTTGGGTCAGCTGAACTGCTCTAAGGGCAGAGAGAGAGGTATAGTATAGAGCGAGGGAACCAGGATGGGGAGAAGGGGGGGCGGGGGGGTTAGGTGCTGGCCCTTGGTTATGGAAGGTTCCGAAGATTAAGGAAAGAAGCGCGAAGTGAGAACTGCGTGGAAGACAAGTTGACTGAGATTGGGTCGAAGTGACCAAAAGAGAAGAAAAGACGGAGCGAAGTAAGAGAAAACAAGTTGTTGGACGGGGATATCGAGGAAGACAGATCAACAAGGAAGATGGATCGTGGATGACTCAACAAGCAGAAAAATCCGCCAATGGATGCTTTGGATCACCTCGCAAGAAAGAAGGAAAGACAGGCTGGCAAAGCCCTAAAAACACAGGTCAAGTTGACCGAGGGTTTTATACACCTAGGGTTTTGGTATTTAGGGTTTTGACACCTAGGTTTCGACCTAAGGTTGTCTGAGAGTCATTGTAATGTATAAATAAAGGTCAAGAGGACCTGGGATATGTTTGATTAAGGTATGATGAGTGATTGTTGTTTTTGCTAAGAGAAGTATTGTGAGGTAAGATAAGTCTGTGTTGTAAGATCTTTAGTTGGGTGCGAAGATCAACCCTGCAGCTGGGTGTGCAGGGAGGGGAGAGAAGAACAGAAAGAAAGAGAGATCTGCAAGCTAAGAGTGCAGATAAAACTATATGCTTTCACCTAATATATTATAAAGCGCAGTTCTGTGGACGTAGCCCTAGGGAGAGGGTGAACCACGTATATCCTGTTGGTGTGTGTGATTGATGTTGTGTTCTTCTGATCTCTGATATACCGTTAATGAAATATTGTGTTAGATTTGAGATATAGTTCGTGCAGTAGGCTTAATAAAGATAAGGAATAACTAGATATGTGTGAGAGTGTTTCCCTGGATCCAATTTTCATTTCCTTTGGTTGTAGACACTTGTGTCCTGCAACCCCTTATAGCTACTTCGGGTGAGACTGCATCTGCTTTGCAGGTGTTACCGAAAGGGCCAGTAGTTAGGGCTTGTTGGCGCGCTCTTAGAACTGAACCCTGGGTCTTCCCATGTGCCAACAAATGGTTCCATTGCCAGGACCGAGATCTTCTTGAAGGAATGTCAAGGTGGTTTCCATCGAAGACAAAGATTCAGAAGTGAATAGAAGAACAAGAGGACTTCGCTGAAGCTTATAATAAGAACCCTAATATTAGTACAAAGGATTGGTTGGGAAGGTATATCTTTATTGATATACACGAGATTTTCTTTGGAGGAATTCATAAGGAGCTATACAAGTGGCTAACCAGATTAGCGGATACCCAGTTCGAAATTAGACTCAGACCACCTGTGGTATGGACGTCGACACTGATCAAGAAGGTCAAGAGAGTTGATAACGCCATGTCAAGAGTAGTAGATCACTGGTTTGATAGTACCATTGGAGGGTACATTACTGAGTTTGCTATTGATAGAGTAGAATCATACAACCAGGCAGAGAGATATTTCTTTAAGGGACCGAGAGGAAAATTTTTACACTTCTTGAAGTTGAATATCAAGGCGCTATTGCATGAGAAGAACATTCTGAAGATACAGTAGCAGGTCAGATTGAAAAAACTAATGTTCAAGAATTCAGACAGTGACAATGACACAGATGTCAGACAGATGCGCAGTGGGAGAACCTTTAGAGAAGTTCCTCTAGTGAACTTGTTTGAGTAGAATCACGAACCACCAGCACAAGAAGAAGGGTTCTACAGTGGAGAAGAAGAATAACTACTGAACGAGGAACATTCTGATTTTGCTAGGGCATAAGAAGGGAAGACTGAAGAACCTCACCGAGAAGAGTTAGAAACTTCAGGAACTGCGCAGACTGTTGAAGTAAGTACTATTACGCCTCCTGTTGTTTTAACAACATTAAGTAACCAGAGTAACCTAAGTTATCAGAGCACTCAGAGGACTGGTACAAGTGGTTCATTGCGTACTCAGTTAGAAACCCTATGAAGATCTATGGCAGATGAGATGAGGTTACCCACATTTAGGGGAGATGGATCTGAAGATCCTGTTCAACATTGGTTCTTATGTGAAGATGTATGGAGTATTAAGAATGTCACTGATGAAGTTGTTAAGAGAGCTCAGTTTAGTACTACCCTAAGAGACCGCGCACTGAGTTGGTACATGAAGTTCGTCCAAGGAGTTGTATAGCCGAAACCGCTGAATGAGATAAAGACTGTGTTAGTTGCAGAATTCAAGAAACCCAAGTCGGAGTCACAATGCATCACGGAGTTGAAAGAAATCAAGGAGAGAGTAGCTGAACCTGTTTGAGACTTTGATCAGAGGTTTAAGACCTTGACAGGCCATTTGATTTTTCAGATTCCAGACGAACAGAATAAAGAATGGTTTATTGCTTCCCTCTTACCACACATCAGAGTCCCTTTGATGCAACATAAGATTGCTTTGCAGGTTGAGGCGTTGGAGATCGCCATGAAACTAGAATCATCCCCTATGGGAGAGTCCAACTTAGGTATGAGTCAAATTTTGAGTCAGCTAACTAGCTTATCACTGCAGGTCGAAGATATGAAGAAAGACAAGGGAAAAGATAAAAGAGAAGATATTTGGTGTATCAGATACAAATTAGAAGGTCATGACAAGGAGCACTGTCCTCTATTTCATGAGTACTTGGATTCAGGATCCCCGAGCCCTTTGAAGCATGTTACTCTACCTTGGTGCGAGGTATGTAGAAATAAACATCACCCTGGAGAATGCTATTACATGCAAAAATATGTCCAGACACCTACCAACCTTTATTGCACATTCTATAAATCTATGGGGCATGATGAGAAAGATTGTAGGGTTTATGACCTCTTGCATGAAAGATCAAGAGACACATATAGAATTCAAGTTGAAGTATAGAAAGAAGGAAATACTACACATTTTAACTCCCTAGGAAGAGGAAACTTCAACCCTCATGGAAGATTCAGATGAAGAGGACGAGGAGGAGGCATGAGTTGAGGTCGAGGTTGGATCATTTGTTATAACTGCGCACAACCAAGTCACTTGGCAAGGGACTGTCAGAACCCTTGTACCACTTGCAGTTACTGCAACTCATTTGAACATGTCATAGATGATTGTCCTGCACTGTTAGCCAAACTTCAGGAAAGACGAGGAGGGAACCAACAAGTACAACTAATCTCAACAGAACCTCACAGAGTGGATACTAGAGTTAACATTATCACTAGAGGAGGCACTGCTATAGGAGAAGACAGGGTGACTCCAGGGAAGATTATAGAAGAATCAAGAGTTAGAAGAGCTGCGGAGAAGACACAGGAATTTGACCCAAAGAAAGAGAAGCAAACATTTGAAGAGGCGAGAAAATAGTTTGGAAGAGATCATGCTTCTTCATCAAAGGAATAACCAGAAATGAGAGAATGTGGAATGCCCCTGGCCTTTGATCAGTCAACTTCACTCGGAGAAGGAAAAGAGGTAAGCAGAGTTATGGAATTCTTATGTACTTGCATTAATTTTATTAAGGATGAAAAATCCATACAAGAACTACAAAATTTAATCAGATAGTATGAGATAGGAAGGGTAGATCATTTACTGAATAAAGCAGTACATCAACTATCCAAAAAGAGAAGGACAAATAAGGAATTACACCTTAATGCCCAAATTGGAGATTATGATATAGATTATGTGGTCCCTGACTTAGGGTCAGAGGTCAATGTTATGACGAAGCAGACCTGGGCACTGATGGGAAAACCTAAGTTGATCTATTCCCCTATGAAGCTTAGGATGGCTAATCAGCAGGCAATAAGCCCCTTTGGTAGGCTGTGTTAGCGTCGGAAGTCACTCCCGGATTGCTATCAGGAGCAGAGCCCGACGCCCATCAGTTTAGTGTCACGATTGTTTATAGGTGGGTGATCAAACGGAAGGAAACTCGAAACAGTAGTGTTTCAACTCTGAAAACAGGCCAGGTATGCATGAGCAAGTGAGGTCTTGCGAAAATTTCAGACAGTGAGCTGTAGTAAAGGGTGAACAGACGGAAGACTTCTGGAGAAGAATGTGAAAGTCTGTTATAAACAGCAGGTTCCTAACAGCTTTTAGAAGAAAGCATCCAAACACAAGATCTTCTTGCATTTAAATACAGAGCACCAGAAAATACAATAATGCCAAGATAAATCATTTATCATAACAGAAATGCAACAATTCGCGCGACTCAGTCAATCACGAACTTCCTAGCATAAGATGAAGAAACCAGATGAGTAAAGAAAAACTGTCTGTC
>SNQJ01S0012531.1:82477-98512 GCA_010110895.2 Picea sitchensis
TTCCACGCCAGCTGCAGACATGGGTACGCCTGATCCCGAGACAATAAATATCGCTAACAGGCTGGAGCATGTCCCTGTGGACATCAACGGGATAAGAACATTTGTGGACTTCGAGGTGATTAAGATAGTTGATGATAGTTGTCCTTATCCTGTGTTGTTAGGAATTGATTGGGCTTTCAAAAATTCCACTATTGTTGAATTAAAGAAAAGAAGAATGACATTTTAAGGTGATGGCCTTGGGGTCATTGCACCTCTGGATCTTGATGAAGGTCAAAGATACACATAACCCATCAGAGAGGAAGACCGCGCATATGAGCTACATAATATATATAAATTGATAGCAATAAAACATGATTACATTAACCCTACAATAGATGAGAATTTAAGCTGGCGAAGTGACAGTGCATGCTCATCGGACTCAGAAGAAGCACTGGAGAGATGGAAGAACAAAATGTATGAATTTTCTGCGCAGAGATGTGCCAGATTGACTAGGGAAGTTTGTTGGATTGGCACATAAGTAAGTAACTTGCCCACATTTGATGGTTTAAATCACTTAGAAACGTTCTTACTGGAATTTGAAGAAGTTATACTAGTACAACAGAGATTGTTGGCACTGGATGAGGCTTTGAAAGCTACTACAACAAGATGGTGGGGGGCACATAAAAGGAACATCGTGGATTGGATGTGATGTCACACTTCGATGACAATGCGATTTTCAGACAACATCGAAGGATGAAAAGTTCAATACACAGGTAAAAGTTGTTCGAAGGACCATGTGCGGAGTTTTGAGGAGGCCTGGAGCAACATTCCTCAGGAGTAGTGGGTGCATAAATTCATCAACACGTTGGACACAACGCCCATCAATTGGTATCTTCAAGCAGAACCGCGCCTCACCACTTCAGATTGGTATGGTATGACTCAGAACTTTGTAGTTACATTTTTATTTGAAAGTCAACATCCCATGGTGGATCAAGCTTTACAGGTTGTCAGGCATGAAGTCTTTGAGGAGGCACCTAGCCTCCCTGTGGAGAAAGAAGAGGATGAATGGACTGCACCTCTTTAGAAATTGCAAGAATGTTACAATATCAATTCTGATGAAGATGGTGACCCTAGGAATGTGAACATCATAGAAATGGAAGGAAAGAGAGACATAGAAGGACTAGGAGTCGAACTACCTTTCATTGGACAATCGATCAAAATCAAGAAAGTTAATATCGGAACAGAGCAAGCACCTAAGATTGATAATGTTGGAGATTACTGGGATGATGCCACCATTGATAAGATCACAGAATTACTGCATGAATATCAAGACTTGTTACCAACCAAGTTCACTGATATGAAGGGCATAAAAGGGCCCATGGGAGAGATGAAGATCCCCTTGAAACCATATGTAAGGCCAATTAAGTAGAGACCCTACAGATTGAATCCCAAATATAAGGAAAAAGTTAAGATTAAACTAGACTGAATGCTGGAAGCAGGAATCATAGAACCTAGGGAAGAGTCAAAATGGATTAGTCGTATGGTGGTACAATATAAGAAGACAGGAGAGATCAGGATCTGTGTAGATCTCAGAAGGATGAATGATGAGGTTCTAGATAATATGGGAGGACATGAGGTATATTCCTTTACAAATGGATTTTCAGGTTATCACCAGATCAGGATTTCCAAGGAAGATCACCATAAGACCACGTTTGCAACATAATGGGGTTCCTACCAGTACACAATAATGCCTTTCGGATTGAAGAATGCACCAACCATCTTTTCCAAGGTGGTGGTCGAAGCATTCAAGGAGTTTTTACATAAATTTTTGGAAGCATGTTTTGATGATTTGACTATTTTTAGCCTAATGCAAAATCAAATTGAATGTTTAAGACTAATGTTGGATAAGTGAATGTCAGATTGCACTGAATCTGAAGAAGTGCATCTTCTTTTCACCCTTTGGAGTGCTGCTGGGCCATATTGTGTGTAAGTAGGGGTTGCTGGTGGATCCGTCCAAGATTTCCATTATTGTTGATCTACCCCCTCCTACTTCAGTCATACACCTGCGCACTGCGCTGGGACATACTGGATACTACAAGAAGTTCATTAAGGGCTATGCACAGATTACAACACCCATGGAGAAGCTTCTGAAGAAATATTGTCAGTTTCAATGGACAAAAGAATGTCAACAGAGCTTCGACACACTGAAACAAAAAATGGTTACTGCACCTATTCTAGTTTTCCCGGATTGAAGCAAGGAATTTCACGTGCATGTCGATGCTTCATCTATGGCACTAGGAGTACTGTTAGCGCAACCATGAGCATGATATATTGACCACCCGTTAGCCTTTGCTAGCAGGAAGCTATATACAACTGAGATAAACTACACTACCACTGAGAGAGAAGGTTTAGCCATGGTGTACGCGCTGCAGAAGTTTCGACACTACTTGTTGGGAGGACATTTGAAGATGTTCATTGATCACACTGCGTTGAAATACCTAGTCAACAAGCTAGTGTTGGGGGGAATAATATGCAAATGGCTACTATTATTCCAGGAATATGATTTTGAGATTGTAGTCAAGCCAGGAAGAATGAACAAGGGAATTGATCATTTTTCTAGGTTAGAGCATGGGGAGGAACCTACTAGTTTGGAGGATACACTACCAGATGCATAGTTTTTGGCCATTATAAGGGTTGATGACCACTTCGCCGAGATAGTCTAGTTCCTGTCAACATGAATGACACCTAGTGAATATACAATCATCCATAAGAAACAATTGGTAGTGCGCGATGCAACTTTTTCACTTATAGCCAGAAAACTATACAAGATGGGACCTGATGAGATCCTAAGGAGATGTGTTATGGAGGCAGAAAGACCATTGATTTTAGCAGAATCACATGAAGGCATTGCAGGAGGAAACTATGCAGGGAAAGGAACAACCCAAAAGGTTCTTAGAGCTGGCCTCTGGTGGCCTACTTTACATAAAGATGCCGAGGAATACTATAAAGCCTGCGATGTATGCCAAAGAGTTGGGAAGCCTTCCCGAAGAGACAATATGCCTTTAGCACCACAACTGAATTTGCAAGCATTTGAGAAATGGGAAATTGATTTCGTGGGACCTATAAACTCACCAGGGAAGCGCAGAGGATCTAGATACATCATCACTGTGACAAAGCATTTGAAAAGATGGGTAGAAGAAAGAGCAGAAGGACTGTAGTGCAACTACAGTTGCGTGATTTATATTTGAGGATATCATAACCAGGTTTGGATGCCCGAAGACCCTGATGAGCGATCAAGGCACACACTTTATTAATAAGACTATTGAAGCTTTGACTCAGGAATTTGAAGTCTGCCATCAGAAGAGCACTCCTTACCATCCACAAGCAAACATGACAGTCAAATATTTCAACAAGATCTTGGAGACAACAATGACGAAGATTTGCAGTGTGAATAGGGATGACTGGGATTTGAGAGTACCAAAAGTGTTATGGGCCTATAGAACTACTTGCAAGAAGCTAAAAATGCAGACTCCCTTCAAGTTGGTGTATGGCCTAGAAGCAGTTGTCCCTATAGAATATTTGGTTCCTAGTCTCAGAATTGTAACATTCACAGATATGGATGACATTGGTGCTGTTCAAGAGAGGCTTGCGCAATTGGTAGAACTAGAAGAAGATCAATTTATTGCAGGATTCCATCAACAGGTACAGAAGGAACGAGAAAAGGCCTATCATGATAGGCACATCAAGAAGAAAGCCTTCAAGTAAGGAGATCTGGTATTGGTATACGACAACAAGTTCATGAAGCATCCAAGTAAGTTCAGGACACATTGACTTGGGCCATATGAGGTTGCTTACATTACAGAAGGAGGAGTTGTGTAGCTAAAAAAATTGAATGGAGAATGGAAGGAAGGTTTAGTGAATTGGAGCCGGTTGAAATTGTACTATGACAACCAGCTACCTCGCAGCTCCCAGTAGAAGCATGAGGAAAAGGGTCTAGGTACCACGTGCAGTTGAAACGGGGTACCAGACATAGAAAAGACAATATGCACAAGGAAAGAAGGGTGGGACAGAGCCGAAAAAACAGGCTGCCCCGCGCAGTCCGAAGATGAAGAAAAACAAAAGGTTCAAACCTGAAGTGCCTCAGGACGAGTCACATGTGAGTGTTGGGGGTATGTTGGCCCTTAGTTATGGAAGGTTGTGAATATTAAGGAAAGAAGCGCGAAGTGCGAACTGCGCGGAAGACAAGTTGACTGAGATTGGGTCGAAGTGACTAAAAGAGAAGAAAAGATGGAGCAAAGTAAGAGAAAAGAAGCCATTGGACGGGGATATCGAGGAAGACAGATCAACAAGGAAGATGGATTATGGATGACTCAGCAAGCAGAAAAATTCACCGATAGATTCTTTGGAGCACCTCTCAAGAAAGAAGGAAAGACAGGCTGGTGAAGCCCTGAAAACGAGGGTCAAGTTGACCTAGGGTTTTGACACCTAGGTTTCAGCCTAAGGTTGTCCGAGAGTCATTGTAATGTATAAATAAAGGCAAAGAGGACCTGGGATGGGTTCTATTAAGGTATGATGAGTGATTGTTGTTATTGCTGAGAGAAGTACTGTGAGGTAAGAAAAGTCTGTGTTGTAATATCTTCAGCTGGGTGCAAAGATCAACCCTGGAGTTGGGTGCACAGGGAGGGGAGAGAGGAAGAGAAATAAAGAGAGATCTGCAAGCTAAGAGTGCAGATAGAACTGTATGCTTTCACCTAATATATTATAAAGCGTAGTTCTGTAGACGTAGCCCTAGGGAGAGGGTGAACCACGTATATCTTGTTGTTGTGTGTGATTCATGTTGTGTTCTTCTGATCTCTGATATACTGTTAAAGCAATTTTGTGTTAGATATGAGATATAGTTCGCGCACTAGGCTTAAGAAAGATAATGAATAACTAGATCTATGTGAGAGTGTTGCCTTGGATCCACTTTGCATTTTCTCTGGTTGTAGACACCTATGTCCTGCAACTCCCTATAACTACTTCGGGTGAGACTGCATCTGCTCTGCAGGGGTTGCTGAAAGGGCCAATACTTAGGGATTGCTGGTGCGCTGTTATAAATGAACCTTGGGTCTGCCTCTGTGCCAACAATAGGTCAAAGGCATTGAAACCCGAGAGTCGTCCTTCGATAGACCCAGGTGATTTTTTTGGAGGATGAAAGCGTGGCTTTCTAATTGTCACATTGGAGCGATCGAGTTTAGGAGGGGTAGTAGAATCAGAAACAGAAAGAGGTTGAGGGGAAAGGGTGGAAATTGAAAGGGTCAAAAGCGGTTTAGCAGGTAGATTAGGGGAGAGGGGGTTAGGGGGAAGAAAGGGGAGATCAACAGAAGGAGAGGTGGTCGGGCAAGGAGGAAGGGTAGAATCTCTAGATGAACGAGATAGTTCAAGATTTGTAGGAAGGAGATGAGTGAAATCCACTTTGTCAGGGGACTCAACTAAAACCACAAGGGGGGGAAATGGCGTGTAGATCAGGGTTGGGATCGCAGGAACCCGGGCAAAGATTGGATGAACTAAGTCTGTTCATCAACAATTTGCAGAATTCATCGAATATCTCCACTACCTACTGCTCATTATTTTTTAAATAAATAAGCTCATCAAGAGATATGCAAGGAAGAAGTCTACATCTTACCTATAAAAGATCCGCAATCCCATGAGTGATTAAGCTGATTCAAATCAAGTCTGGAAGGAGAAACCTGCTTAAGAGAACACAAACTCTGCAGATGGCCAATTTGCTAACATGAATGGCAACGGAAGGGCTCTCGCCAGTAATTGAGAAACTGACAAAAAGAGTGGTCCCCCAAGCAAATGTTAAGAGAGTTTGGGAGGCCGAAATCTAGATCCATCTCCACCAAAACCCAGGTGACCCTTTTATTCCCCCACCTCGGAGAGAGAGCATCGAAGTAAACGAACTTCCCAATCAAATTTGCCACCGATTCAAAAAAAGGTAGAGATCACAGTTCTAGAGGGAAATCTGGCAAGAGCGTCCACAAAGCTCTTTTATTGAAGGATTCTGTAAGTGGATTGAAACCGGGAGCCCAACGCTTGAGCATGAGAACTCCACGGTCCAGAAGCCACAACCGACCTGGGATCTTTAAAAGGTCTTCTTCCGAGAGGAAATGGAAAATGAACCAGTGATTAGAGAGGATGTTGACCCTCGGGAAGTAACCCAGAAAGGGTTTCCAAAGTTCATGAATCCAGGACGTCAAGTGAGCTTTCGACATCTTTAAATAATAAAACTTACCCACAAGTGCTCTATGTGACAGGCTAGAAACACGATCTGTGGCTATATCTTTGCCAAGAACGCAGCAAGAGGTCGACTGCCTGACTTTCCACGATTTAAGATTTCGGTTGGTGGGAGTAGGCGCCCCAATAGTCCTATTCCGGCCAGGGCCTCTGCGGGTTGACAAAGAAGTAAAGGGCCGAGCATCGACAGGGGCTAGGAGAGAAAAAGAGGGAGGAGCCACAAACGCTGGTGGAGGAAAAGTGCTAGAGGTAGGAAGGGGGGGTAACCCAGGTGTGTTGATCATGTGACTTCTCATGAAGGTGTCTGACAGGCACATGGGCATTGCCAGACGTCTTCACAACTGAAGGAGGGATCAGATCAGAGGGATCTAGTGTGGCCGGGAGTAAAGGAGACTGTAGTGGAAGGGGCGTCTGGGGAAAAGTAGTCTGTGGGTGACGCGTGCAGGTGTAGAAAAAGTTATAGGTGTCCTCAATGAGGAAAAGATCATCGTTTGCCCAGATCGCGTCATTGTCAGCCCACAACAAATCTACAACGCCTGCCATAATGAATGGTCCATGTCTACAGGGAGCAAGGGTGAATCAGTCCAAATATGAACTTAGCTTCCACGTATGAAAGAAAACAGGGGAAGGGTAGGTGTCAAGTTGGGCCTGCGGAATCACCCAGGTGACGAAACCCCGTCCTGTGGGAACCCTAATCCTCCTCATCCCGTATCTCCCCGATTGTTCCATAAAATTGCATAGATCTCACTCATAAACACAATGGGCCAATGTCTCAATGGGGTTAGATAATTCTAAATGAATCAAAGAAACTAAATGAATGGATAGGTTAGATAAATGTGTTAGGGTTGTAATTAAAAAAGAAAAAAAGAGAGAGTTTAATAGAAACATGAAATTAAAAAAAATCATACTAATGATAAAAATATATAATAAAATTGGTATATGTTCGTTTTAACTTTTAATCATTCATAGTTAATGATGCCATGCTTTAGATTTGTGTGACAACTATAACAAAATAAATATAAAAAGTTATATTTTAACAAATATGGTCCAATAAAAACAAATATGTATAAGTTACTTTAAAAAAATTGTAATTATTTTCTTAATTTCTTGTAAATATATGAATGTGAGCATACGCCAAAGATACAAGCATGCAAAATGAATTTGACGAAGTCAAGGACACCCAAGACTTCAGAGCAACAAGCCACACTTTCCTCTACTTTGCAATGGACTTGGACACCAGTAAAATCCAACTAATGATAATATAATAATCAATCAATACTCAAATTTGACCTAATCCTGCTTACCACCTCTAAGAATACAAATGGGTGAATAAATAATTTACTTATCAATTGAAAGAGGACAATAAATATAAAAGTTGAAATGTAACTACATAATAACATTAATTGTTAAATGGCATCCCTCTCAAGAAGCATAAAGTTGAAGGAAAGCACTTGCGGTCCATCATATCACTGCAAAACTATGACATTATGCAATGCAGACACCTATAACAATGACACATTTTCACACAAATTTTATGGAATTAATTTAACAAAACACCAACAATAATAATGGCACTTTTGTGAAATGACGAAATAACAAAAAATAATTGTGTAAAGAGGCATTATTATTGAGGAATACATTTAAAGGATATAAATGTAAATATTAAGAAAAAAATCGGGAAGATATGTTTGATATTCAATGAAATTTAATGAGAAACAAAAGAAACATTGAGCTTAATGTTTTTATTGTTTTGAAAGTCCTCAATATTTATCATCAACTACAACCAAGCCTTATATGTGACAATGCTTTAATTCACGACATGTATTTTCCTCCCATGATGGATCAATGAATAAAAACTCAACTGGGAAATTTGTAAACTTCCATAAGCTAATTCAAATATAAGTCCCAACCACTATATGTTGCAAAATGCTTTGCAAATATAACCAAGTTTGAGAAAAATGTGTGTTTCTGTGCTGTATTTTCTCAAGATACTCTCCAAAAAATTCCAGCTGAGAACTTCAAAATTACTAGAACTCAAATTTGACCCTAAACTTTACAGAAAATAATTTCCATCCTGTAAATTTAAGAGAATTTAAATTTCCATGAAAAACTCAAACAACCTCACACTTAAAGAAACAAAGAATATTACTTCTTCATGTTAAGAGAAGTTGTGAGCTACTACATAACCCTCAAAATGTCACCTTTCCGCTGTAGGTTGTCCATGAAAACTCAACAAACTCAACACACAAACATACATGCAATTTTCAATAACACAAACATATATGATAAATACATGGGGGTGATAACAACACAAAGATATATTACACAACGACATATAACAATGAAGTCAAAATATTTAATAACAATACACAACCCTTATCAATTCGACCTCAACAGGTACGTCGAATAAAGATTACTTCAATACCCAATTCGCTATCATATGTATTTCGAGTTGGGCATAACCAAAGTTGTTCCTAGGTTATTACACTATGGCATAAATGATAATAATAAAATATGCCATAAATGATAATAATAAAATATTTTAATGTTTGTACAACCAAAACTTGGTGTTTTATGACTTATCCTTCAATCGTTTAATGAATTCTGTGAAGCATACAAACTGAATATGTAGGCAGAGATAAACACTCAACATACTTGACCTAGCAACACATGTAACTTCAGATTAATTTCAACATTTGTGAATCAGATCTGGTGGCAACCTACACAAGTTACTTATTGTTCTAGAACTTACATACCAATCTTCAAATTCCTTTTAAGTATTAGATCGATATACGATGAGGTCATATCGTATCGACTCCACATCATGTAAGTTTATTATATTTTCATTTTGAATTTGTCAAAATGTTATATATTATTTTAATTTGGAATTTAATTTATTTTGTTTTATTTAATGTCACTCATGTCATGAGCACATACAAAACATTAAATTTTAATCCATCATTAAATTAGTTTAAGTGAACAATCCACTAAGAAAATAATAACTAAATACTTATGTATTGAAAATTTGTCATTTTAGTTGTATAAAATTAACTAATGACTATTCCTTTTATCTTAAATATTTTTCAAGTTAGGTAATTAACATTTTATAAATAAAAATAAATATTGTTTTTTTTTAACATGCTATTATTGAGCATACTATCAATTTTACAAAAAATAAATATTGTTTTTTCAACATATTATTGAGCATACTATCAATTTTACATTTATTGTTCACAATCAAGTTAGGAGATCTCTAAATACAATAAGCAACGTTTGAAGTGATATGGGTTGAGTTTGAATCACATTGGGACCTTGTGAGGAGGTCCAGATGTGCAGAATCTATTCTATAGTAACCTAGAAAGTTGACGTGTTTCACTGTAGAGAAAAAATCGCTTCAATAATCATTCCTACAAAATTTTTGAGTGAGTCCTCACCAAGGGTATCCTTCCCTTTCTCTCATCTTTGGTCATGAAACAATTGACATTATGCCTCGTGCCACAACACATAACAATGCATTCAGATCAAGCTACTCGTCACGGGACGAAAACAACATAAACAAGGACAATGAAATAATTAACTAAATTAATGCAGATGCCAATGCAACAAGTGCCAATTTTAAGGTTTTTTATTTATTTTTAAATGTCCTGTCTAAGAAGCCAATGCAACAAGTGCCAATTTTAAGGTTTTTTATTTATTTTTAAATGTCCTCTCTAAGAAGGAAAATTTAATCACATCGACGATTTTCACCAATGAAAAATTAAAAATAATCAGTTTTGAAATTTCAAAATAATTTTTTATTTTCCAAAAATTCAAGTTAATATATATTTTTTGTAAAACATTACCAAAACTTTAGAAATAAAAAAAAAAAAGAGTTAAAGTCAAGTACCTTTGACTTGTGACCAATCACTATATAACCTGTTGGAGGCAAGTACAAAAAGGGACAAGCCTTGTTTATTTTTTTTAAAATTTTATTTGATGTTATGTATTATTTTACCCTCGCTAAAATAAAAGAAAGAGTATAAATGCAAATTATAGCATTGAAATATTTAAAAAATACAATGTTTAGGAGGAAATAAATACACTAAAATACAAATGCAATAAATGTAACTTTTAATAGCTTCCTTTTCACTATGATAATTTACAAGCACAAGGAAAAAATGAAATCTAAGATTTATGATTAAAACCTTCATGAATATCATATTTAAACATCAAAGCTAACATAATCTATATGATCATTTCCTATGCATTCATTACAAAGTGATAATCTAGGGTACCATACCTGTTCATTTTCCTTATCCACTTGCCAAGCCAACAAGTGAGTTTTGCACCTTGGTGCAAAACTTTGTAGCTTTCCACATCAATGCCAATTTTTTATTTTATTTTTAACAAAGCCCTCAATGATGCATAACTAAGCCTTAAACTCTATTAGAGAATATGTACTACAGTATGAGATAGTTGCTTATGTGCCTCATATATTAGTGAAGGATATGTTATGTCAACTAGATGTAGATGGAGGAAAAGGAAAGTGTACCACTAAAATCCAAGGGTATGATATGATTGTTAAAACAATCTAATTGATAATGAGGCAAGTATTAGAAAAATTAATGGCAGATGTAACTATGCAAAGCAATTGGCATTAAAGTGAGTGGATGATTTCCAAACCAACCAAGATAATAATAAACCACATGTGGCAATGTCCTTGCCAGATACTAAGGTTTTGATTTGATGTATCTATCAATAATTTGCAACCATAGTCACACTATTGTTTCTAGTTTTCAGGTATGAGCTTGAACTAGGTATGGACTTGAACAAGAAATATACATTATTGCAAAAGGAACTCAAATGCTCTCTTGGCTGGGAAATTGGTGGCTATCCACGTTAACAATAAGCTAAATCATAGGGTAAAGCATAAGAGCAAGTCAATCATAGACTCTAGTACATTTATCAACTCTGTGTGGACAAGTTCATCTTGCTGGGAAATTGGTGGCTATCCAGGTCCTGGTGAGCATTCACAGGAAAGACAGATTAACAATAAGCTAAATCATAGGGTAAAGCATAAGAGCGAGTCAATCCATAAACTCTAGTACATTTATCAACTTTGTGTGGACAGGTTCATCATGATAATATATATATATATATAAAAGTTTTTATAAATGAAACACATAAAATAAAAAGGAGAATACCCAAGAAAAAAAAATAGTGTTCTCAATTTATAATTTAATCAAGTAAACCTCTAGCACAAAACAAATGCAGAGTTGTATTATAATTTAAACAATTATGATGTGTGTTTATACATGTGTGAAATAAATACTTATCAATAGGAGAGGACCATTTTTTACACCCGTTGAAGCCAGAGCAAAGTAAACAACACTCAATACCAATGTACACCCCTATGATAACAAGGTGGCTCTTCAATTCCCATTGAAGCTAGAGCAAAGAAAATAACGATAATGCCAATACCCGCCCCTCTGAATACGAGGTGTCTTTTACATCCATCTTTACAACTTTCAATTAACGAATCGATTATTCACAAATCAGTCGTCCAATAAAAATCTAAAATGGAGATTATCAACTCAGAAGTGCCTTACGTTTATCCATTTATTCAAACACTCAGTTTATAGTAGCCAATTAATGTCAATTTATGACACCCACTGATCAAATCTTTTGTCAAAGCTGTTCCTCTCGCAAGAGGATATCCATGGACTGCTCTGCATCAAAACAAATAATTTTAAAAACAATGTAACACCTCAAAATCCTGAAAATGTCGAGCAATTTGGAAAAAAAATCCTAAGTTCGTTAGGTTGACTATAGACGGATTGGTTACAAAGAAACATACAACCATGAATCCATGCGCTTCCATTATCACTGGGCATGTCAACCACACTCGTATTTTAATGCGACCGTTCCAATCTTCCTTAGTTTGGAGAGTAAATTTGAAAGCGAAAACAACATTCATAGGTGATTTTCCCTTGCAACAAAAGAGGAATAAAATATTAAAACTAATTATAAAAATCACTTTCAACATAAAATATTAAAACTAATTATAAAAATGACTTTCAACATAAAATACTAAAACTAATATTTCACCACCCCGACCCTTTAAATTTAATTGAAATACTACATCATTCATAATTTCTTTTCGACTCAACCTTCTTAATTAAGAAGAGTATGTGTAACATGTACCGTAGGTCATTGGCCAAGTTGTTTAAACATGTGCAAACTTGCTAACGGAAAAACGTTGGATCCCAAACTGGAAGTTACGGGGAACTTCAATCTACATATGCTCAGGTTTTACGGTGTTTGATAACGACCATTCGAAATGCGCCTTTTTCAGTAGTGGATGCTGGGATACAGCTGAACAAAACTGCTTTACAGGTATTTGGTGTTTTTTGGGGATTTTCAAAAGGTTATACTATGGAAATGGCATGATTTTCTATCCCTCTTCGCGCACACATGCTTTCACAATGAGCTAAACTGTAATTATGGTGAAACTGGATGAAAGTGATTCTCTATAGATTGACATTGCGAACCCTCAGTTTCTAGTTTTCTTTCAATATAATTCATATAGATATGCATTTGCTATGTAGATTCATCTTATTTATTAAGCATCCAATATTTAGAAAAGAAAATGGTGTTAGGAAGCCGTACCAATAATTTTTAAGTTACACGATAGAGGAAGTACTATGTTTAAATATTTATTTTTTTCGTTGAAAAGTTGATTGAAATATTGTAATATACCAGTCTTTAACTTTACAATTAGTCATATTGCTATTCAAGATTTCTAGATATAAACTGTGTAAAAAATTAATCACATTGCTGCTATTCTAATGAGCATGTATTGTATCGCGTGGCATTCTCTATATTTCCTATTTGCAACGATGAGCCTCGGGGCAGAATCTGCACACATTTATTCAAGTCAAGGRAGTAATCAGATATGAAACAACTCTCTAGCTCCACTCATTGGAGTCCATCCTCAACTCCATGAAGATCATTAACTCTCTAGCTCCACTCATTGGAGTCCATCCTCAACTCCATGAAGATCATTGTCTGCTGGTTATTCATCCAAGGAGGGATTCGTTTGGGTAGAGAAAATCCAATTAATAAAACAATCAAATTGTGTTAGTTTAGGAAGGAATATCATGGATGAATGGGGACAAGTTATGTAGTGTGAAAAGAATGGATTGTAGATTGAAGGTGAGGTAGACTTCCTCCCTTGTGGATAGTTGGTACCACTTGCTGTGATCACTGGCTCGATCGAACTGTGTACAAAGTTAATCACATTGCTACTGTTTTAGTGAACATGGCATTCTCTACATTTCCTTCATGCAACAAAGTTGTCGAGGATTTACCTACCAACCATTGTTTTTATGGCCCTGGAAGGCATGTGGGAGAACATGTTAGAATTGCAAATGCGGAAAAACACAATTCACATATGATAATTAACAATCACACAGATAAGGAACACAGGGATTTCACGTGGTTCACCCAAACGTTGGGCTACGTCCACCAAGCATAGACATCGATTGTCTTATTATTCAGATTATGGAGATTACAACAGACTAGCAAGTTCTCACTCTGTCTCTCTCCCTTTGCCTCTACGGGCTTACATGTATTTATATTTACAAGAAACTGATTATTAAATGCAATCCCTATCCATATTCTAACTTGGTCTATTTAGTTGCAACCAACACAGAATAATAGGATCCAAATCCACCCTTTCAGGAATTCGTTGTCACCAAATCCCAACAATCTCCACCTTGACAACAATTAACCTGATACCTTGCTCCTTCCTTTTGTTCATCACCTTTTTTGCAAGCCAAGAGAAGCCAAGCATCACTGCAACTTCTCTAATAAAATTGGTTTTATGATCTCGCCTGTGTGACTTGCACGAGTTTGGATTTTCTAAGGGCTCACTCCACCTCCAACATGTTTTCCACAACTGTGTTGTGAGACATATTTAGTGATAGATCTCCTTCTATACAAGACACCTATAAAATATACATTACAATTATCACATACCATATCAGTGTAACCATTATAGGTGACATTTTTGCTTCTCAAACGCTGAAGCACCCATTTCACTGCAACACCTGAATCTGTCACGTATCTGACAACATCATTAGCATGTGGAACATCTGGTCTTAACCATTTCATCACATACAACATACCTCCTATTGAACTTACACGAGACATAACCTTTTGTTTTTTATAGACAGGACCTATGCTTGAAGAAAACTTATAATGTAAAGCAAGAGGGATAAAAACTGGTTTTACAATGTTCATACTGAACTCCAACCACAACTTACCATTACCATCTCTATATACTTCCATGCCCATAATTTGTTTTGCTTCTCCTTGATCCCTCATCTGAAATGTCATGTCCACCTGAGTCATTTCCTTACTGATTTTATCCATGCTTCGACTTGCATCGAGCATATCATCAACAAATAACATCAAGACCGTGAATGTACTATAAATTGCATAGTCATTCCTACCCTTTGAAAAATTCCGACTCACTATGAAGGATTCAAACCTCTTGTATATCTGCGTGGGTACCAATAGGCCATACAATGAATTTTCTAGCATGCAAACAAATTTACCATTGCGATCTTGAATCAACCCTTTTGGTTGTTCCATACATACTATATCTCTGTCAATGATGACCTTGTGAGAAGTAGGATCCCACACACAACATCCCTTTATACCACCATCATACTTTGCAAAGATATAAAACAAGCAGGAATTCGGAAACGAAGATTTTAAGTATGGAAATGATTTACTGCTTACCAGTACCTGCAATTATTTCTTTCTCTTATGACCTTGGTGCTTCTGCCATAAACAAGAAGATACATTTGTCACTTCAGATGTCAATTCAGTAGTCCCTTCCAACTTATAAAGGTTATCAACTTTTGTTGCCTTCATCACTACTAAACTACCTTTCGACAATGTGAGTGCTCCACCTTTACCTGTATACTTATATCCACTAGAATCCAACACTCCCAATGAAATCAAATTTTATTTATGCTCAGGTACATATATAACATCCATTAATTCCCTAACAATACCATTGAACATCTCGATTCTAATACTGCCAACCCCAATAGTTTTACAGGGAATACTATTTCCCATAAACACTACACCCTCATCAACATATTGGTAAGAAATGAACCAATTTCTATGTGAGCACATGTGGTGGGAGGCACCTGAATCTAATTGCTATTCTTCTTGATATTGTAAATTACTAGAAACAGATAAAACTTGATCAATCATACCTGAATTTGTTACAACCAAATTTGCTTCCTTTGTAGAGTTTTCCTCATATTCATTTTTCTTCCAACAATCTTTCTTGAGATGTCCTGTTTTGCCACAATACCAACATTTCGCTTTACCCTTTCTGCGTCTTGACTTAGATCGAGAAAAACTTCTCTCATTCTGCTCTTTAGTTCAACCTCTCACCAACATCGCCTCTGAAGTTGAGGTTTCTTTACTAGATTTTCTCCTCATCTCCTCAGCCAAGAAAGCTCCCACAACATAGTCATAATCTAAAACATCTATTGAGCTAAAACTAATAGAGGTGACTAGATTATCCCAAGACTCAGACAACAAACACAATAGTGTAATAGCCTTATATAACGACCCTGCTTAAATAGACATATAGGATTATTAATTATAATTAATTTAATAATCTAACTGTCCTAAAAGATTAGCTAAACAATAATTATTTCTTAAAATAACATTTACTAATTAATTATCATTAATTAGTTATTCATGATTGTC
>SNQJ01S0012532.1:0-15353 GCA_010110895.2 Picea sitchensis
ATAAAGCTATTTCCACTTTATTGTATAATTCCTTGATCATATACATAGATTGACTGTTGAATAGATTGTGCTATCTTCACTTTGGTTGGTTTGTGTTGTCTTGGTCTTGGCTGCACGAGAGCACTGAAGCGAAGCTGGAGGAACAAAGACCATAGGAAGCGATAATAAGGTATGTTATTTGTTCTTGCCTCCTAGTTAATTCAATGGTTAGAATCTAAGGAAAGAGTCATGTTCTGTCTTGCTTTGTTCTAGATCCAGGTGGATCTAGGGAGATCAGTTAGTGTCTGCACCTACGGATTTATCCTATAACATCTATGTGCTTTGCTCTATGAAATCTTTCAACTTTTTCCTGCCATTTTCGGGTGAGGAGTGATGCTCCTACCAGGAACGGTTGGATCATTTCTTTGTTGTACTCTTTTGTCTTGGATGCAACCAATGAGTTCCATTCAGAGTCGACTGCTGCGTCGATCTGGTGCATTTGTATATAGGCGGTTTGAATTACCGGTCAAAAATTGTGCATCTCTTTCTTGGCTATGGATTGTGCTTCATAGAGTGAATTGAGTTCATTGTCGGCCTACTAAATCTGATCGAACTTTTGTTTCTGCTCTATGGGGTCCATTTTGACCGCAACTTCCTTGTTGAGCACCTGAATCTAGGTGCGCAATTCTTCCAAGACTTGATTCCGTCGAGCGATGATGCCCATCCAATCGTTGAATTCCTTGAAGATTTTGGTGTAGTCTGTTGTCTTCTTATGTAGTGCCACTCAGGCATTGTTTCCATGCAGTATGATCTTCTACATTTGTTCCTACAGCTGTTGAGGTTGTTTTTCTTCTTCTTGCTGGACTTGTTGTAACTTTGTTTGTATCTTCTCCGTGCATGTGGAAAGCTGTGTCCATACCGCTTGTAACAACTCGATCTGTTGCTCTGGTTCTCTTATCTCACTGGCTTCGGGTAGGTCAAGTGCAAATCTCTGAATCTTTTGCCAGGCTTCTGCAAGTTTTTCCTCCACCTTTTCCAGTTTACGTTGGGCTAGGATTCGATCACGTTTTTCTTCCATTCTACAGGTTTGTGCATATAAATTTTATTTTCTAGCGAGCTCGGCTGAGCTCTTGGAGTCCTGGATCCTTTGCTCTAGTTGGTCTATGGAGGCTCTGATTATTCTGAACAATTGTGATGCTGGCTACTATACCAGGTTGGTGGCTGAAAAAGTTGCAACAGTGGGTGCTCTTGTCTGCAAAGGAAGTCCACTGGCCGTTGAGTGGTCCAAACGAGTTTCTACTTCCTCTTCCATTGGTGGCAGTGGTGCAATCCTCAATCTTAGATCTTCAGGAAGAAGTGTCAAAACCTATGTTCTAGTTATGCAGAGCTGCATCAAGTATGCACATTGTTGGGGGCTCTTGAGGACTTGCTCCATTTGTGCTCGCCTAGTTGTTGTATCCTGGTCCATTGTTGAGTTTGTCTCATTAGGCGCATATGGTATCTCTGTGTCCTCTAGTAATTATGCATCATGCATCGTGATTTCTTGGGAATACTCACCCTTGAGTGGTGAGGTGATTTGATGGTTACGGTCGACTTCCGACTCTTCTCTACTTTTGGTGGCTTCTTCCTGTGTGGAAGACTCAGGTTGTTGTTCATGCGTGCTCGGATTCAAAACATCTAGCGTCGTACTTTTCTCCGAGACTTTAGGGTTGGGGTTGGGGGTTTATGAGTTGGTCTTGGCGGATTCTTTGGTTGTCTGGTCGGGCTACATATTCTCTAAGTTTGTGGTCTGATGTGGAGCGGTGGTGAGGAGATTTGGTAGTTGGAGTGGTGGTGGAGGCTTCTCAACGATGATTATTGACGGGATTGTTTCAGGGTGCGGGTCATATTGGATGTCAATGATGGTGGTGGCTTTGGTCATGACTTGGGTCCAGGGAGAGACAGATGTGAGGGGTTGTGGATTCAGGGGTTTGTTTGGCGAGACCCCCGTTCTAGGTCTTTTCCATGTCAGTTTGATGGTAAGCATAACGCCCAAGATCTGGTTGACCTATGCACTTGATAGCACGACATTGGATGGAAGCTGTGAGGGGGGTGGTTTTTTCCTTCATTCTAGCTGCAGTGTTTCTTCTTCTTCCTTGGAGTCAGTCTGTGCTGGAGCGTCCACCATTTTCTGCTCGGGGTCTCAACTCGGTCCCTCTCCTGCTTCCTTTCCTTTTTTCTTACTTATCTTGGCCGACAAAATGTAATGCATTCTTGATTTGCATGGGCTGCGTTTAACTCCAAGCCATGACATGACCTCCTTGTTGAATGCTTCCTCATCCAGATAGAATGGTAGCAGTCCTGTATGGAAATGTTCCCGGGTGGCATGTCTCGAATAGATGCATGTGTTGTTCCAGTTCATGCTAAAGGCGATATTCCTTGTGTTGTTATGGAGGATCACTTGCGGGATACACGGCCGCTATGTTGCATCTATCATAACATTATATCATTTGGTGAATGTTGCATTGTTGAGTGTTGTGTTCTCCGAGTTTGTTCTAGACTTCCATGGCTCAAACATTTTTTCCAGGTGCCCTTTATCCGGTATTGTCGGTTGTCTACCCACCGATGACTTCCATTTAAGAATCGTGAATGCTAGAAGTAGGTATCCATAGGTAAAGGTTCCTCCCTTCTCCTGTTCCTCCTTGCAATCTTTGAGTAGTTCCTCCAACAAGAAGATACACCAGTTGAATATTGATCCCTGATTGCAGAAGTCGACAAATGATAGCACATCTAAAGTGCATTCTCCCTTATAATAGGACCTCATAACCTTACTAGCTATGATGTAGCAGCCAGTTTGGATTGTTTTGGGTAGTATTGGCTCAATGGATATTGTGTGTCCTCCTTTCTTAGTGTTAAACTTCTCGTACAGGTTGAGATCACCTTTGTTCTTTCCATGATTGTCGGGTCCCTGAAATCCCTTCGATACATCCTCTCCTTTAGAGGATAGTCCAGTAAGCTGTTGGATATCTTGTCCATGGATTGGATATTTCTTATCCAACCATAGGCTTTTGTCGTGCACTCTTCTTATCAGGAACTTCGTGCAGTGCACAATTTCATCGGTGGTGCCAAATACTGGTAAGTCTCTCAGGTTCATGATGGTGGAGTTGAATAGGTTGATGAACTCATTTTTCGGTATAAAGTTCTTATCTCCGGTTCCATCCGGGGCTAACTCCCAAAATACATTTGGATGCATCTGTGGGAACAACGTTAAGTCTGTGAGGTCAAGGTCGAGTAGCTTGACCTGTTTTGTCTTCCCTTTGAGATCACCTATAATCTCAGCCTGGGGGTCGCAGATCTCGTCTGGTACTGCTTCTTTAGTCATGGTGCTTTGGTTGGTTGTTTCTCTTGGCATGAGCACATCTGTGGTCGTTTTTAGAACTAAGGCTCTGTTTGTATTTTTGGCAATGGTCCTTAACTGGTTTGCATGGCTGAGTTCAGAAATAACAATGCTAGTTTTTATAAACAATACTTTTTCAGCTGAGTTATGAGAATTTTATGTCGAGCTTAATAGGTAAGTTTTAGCAATAACTGCTCCTTATTATGACCGTATAGATGCAACAGGGTGTGAGTTTTCTGACGGGATGGTTTGATCAAGGGAAATCCGATTAGGCGATCTTGGTATTTACTCGTCTGAGTGGAATAGGGACATGGCCGAATTGGGATCTTTTTGTTTGGCGGGTGGGTGTCCTAGCGCGAAGTTCGTTGGCATCTTGGAATAATGCAGCTTTATGGCATAACGGGCAATAATCAGAGTACCAAAATTTCATTAAAGGATGTGACTAGAGAGGGTTTGCATGGCCTTTAACTCAGATTGGATTTGGGTGTGTGGCCCCTCCGACCACAAAGGTTGTCCCCACCATTTTGATGACTGTCATTAGTGGACTTTTCATACTTCAGATTCTGCACTACTGTGTTGTCAGCTTTGTATCAACCAACACTTAAAAAACACAATTTAACTATGTGTTATGGTGCAACACTATGCACATGGACATTATTAACAGAATTTACAAAACAAATTAGAAAGAAAAACAAAACTCAAATCTAACTATTGTACAAGCTCCGTTGGATTGGAGCGACTGCTCTTCTTCTCAGTTTCGTGAGAGGAAGGGCTTCAGGTTAGCGCCATTCACCCATCTTGGTCGTAGCACACCATCTAGTTGCATGATTCGAGTTGCTCCTGATGGCCAGATCTTCGCAACTATGAAGGGTCCCAACCAGTGCATACGCAGCTTGCCAGGATGCTTTTGGTATCGGCTGTCGTAGAGTAACACCTTGTCCCCTTGTATAAATACCTTGGTTTTAATGTGGCGGTCATGCCAATATTTATGTCTTACCTTTTCAACTGACTGATGGAAGTCTACTAGAAATCTTGTTTCTTCAAGTTCTTGTATCTCCACAAGTCTTTGTGCCACTGATTCTTTGTCTGTCATACATGTGGCTTGTGCAATATACAGGCTTGGGGTGATGAACTCTGCAGGCACCACTGCCTCTTTTTTGTAAACCAAATGGAATGGTGTGTATATGTGGAGTTTCTTTGTTGTTTTCGTGTAGGCCCATAGTACCACTGGAACTCTATCATCCCAGTCCTCTCGGTTAGCACAACAGACTTTTGTTAGTCCCTTTTCCAGAATTTTGTTGAAGGCTTCAACTGTTCCGTTGGCCTGTGGGTGGTATGGACTTCTCTTGTGATGTTGAATAAAAAATTCCATGGTAAGTATTTCTATAGTGTTGCTAATGAAGTGAGCTCCCTGATCGCTGGTTACGCTTCTGGAACATTTGAAGCGAGTAATGATATTCTCGAAAATGAACCTGGCGGCGGTATCTGTCAAACAATCTTGTACCACTGTTGCTTCGACCCAGCGAGTAAGGTAGTTAGTTGCGGTAATGATGTTTCTTGCCTTTGAATGTTTGGTTGTGGGGTTGATTGGCCCAATGAAGTCAACTTCCCATTTCTCAAATGGCTGTAGAGATCTAACTAGTTGTAGTGGTAATTCATCTCGTCGTGACAGCTTGCCCACCTATTGACAAACATCACACAATCTAGCGTATGATTTTGCATCCTTGAAATGTGTTTCCCACCAAAGTCCTGCCTGTAGAACTTTCTGTGTCATTACCTTTCCTCCTACGTTTCCTCCTACAATTCTGCTATGGCATTCCCAGAGTATATCCTTCCTTTTGTGATCTAGGACACATCGTCTAAGGATGTTGTCTAGCCCTAGTTTATACAATTGGTCAGCAATCAGCTAATAATCTGTTTCTTTGACGACCATATGGAATTTTTGGGTTGTGGAATATGTTTTAGGGCATGCTCCTGTGATGAGAAAGATTGTTATGTCCTCCAGGTATTCTGGTATGGCCTCGATTCTGAATAAATCTGCATCTGGGAGATGGTCATCAACTTCTCCACCACTTTCTCCTGAGTCTATTCTAGATAGATGGTTGGGTCCGACATTGCATAGTCTTGTTTTAAAGATGACTTCAAAGGGAAATTCCTGAAATAACAACAGCCAACTACAAATTCTCCCTTCCAACACAGGTTTGTTAACTAGGTATTTTAGTGTTGAATGACCAGTAAAGAATTTAAAATGAGATCCTAATAGATAATGTATAGAAATTTGTGAAGCATAGATCATTGCTAATCCTTCCCATTATGTTGTTGTGTAGTTGCGCTCTGCTTGTGATAGATTTCGACTCACAAAGTAGATAGGGTGATCCATATCTCCTAGAGAAATTTCTGAAGCATCTACATGGACATGAAATTCTTCATCTCATTTTGGGAATATCAGGATCGGTGTTGTAATGAGCTTCTCCTTAAGTGTCTCAAATGCTTTGTCACATTTGCAAGTCCATCAGAATGTTTCAGCCTTTTTCAGGAGGTTTTCCAGAGGTGCAGTAATGTTGGCATACCTCCGAATGAACTTGCGATAGTATCTTGTATGTCCTAGTGTGGAGCGCAACTGTTTAATGCTCATAGGTGGTGGCATATTCATAATGACTGCAACTTTAGCTGGGTATACCAATACTCCTTCTCGACAGACTATGTGGCCCAACAAATTTTCATGTGGCACATAGAAGACACACTTCCATATATTTAATGAGATTTGTAACTCTTGGCATCTGTCAGACATTAGCCTTAGTAGTGTTACATGTTCCTTCAACATGCTATATATTTTCGAATCTTCCATATAGAATTTTATGAAATTGTGAATGAAATCTCTAAAGGTTGCTATCACAATCCTAGAGAAAACTGCAGGAGTGTTGTTTAAACCAAATGACATCACATTGTATGCAAAAGATCCTCATTTGGTAATGAATGTGGTTTTCCTCTTGTCCTCTTCAACAATCCTAACTTGATGGTATCCTGAAAATCCATATGTAAATGAGTATGCTTCCTTCCCTACAACCTATTCTAGGACCTCATCGGTGAAGGGTCTTGGGAAATGGTCGTGCACACAGGCAGAGTTGAGGCTTCTGTAGTCCACACAGACTCTAATATCCTCAGTATCTTTCTTGCTCTGAATGACTATCTGGATGACCCATTCTGCTTTTCTACTGGAAAAATGAGACCGACTTCTAGCATTTTATCCATCTCCTTCTTAAATTTCTCTTTTACTCTCGGGTTAAGATGGTATGGCCTATGTCTGACAGGCATGGATCCTATTTTTAACTCTATCTTCATTTCTCCCATAACTCCTTTGATTCCCTTCAATTCTGAAAAAGTCTTTGCGAACGAATCCTCGTATTCGCGTAGTAAACTTTGTATTTCCTAACTGGTTTTCTCATCCCAGTAATCACCCACCAAAGTTATTTTGGGTTTCTCTTTGGTAGCTATGTTGAGTCTCTTCATTTTTAATGGGTGATGGTAGGAGCTATTGGTCTGGCTAGGTATAGTGTTTTGGATTTCTCTATTCCCCTCGGTCTCTTTGATGTCTAGGTTTCTTAGTTCTTCTAATTTGTCTAGGATTTCTGAAGCTTTGCTAATCTGATATCATTCTATGGTATTTTCGATCAAGGGTAAGTGGAGTTTAGTCTAAATTTCTTGGGTATGCTTGGGACACACTCCAAAGTCTGATATCTTATCATGATTGGTTGTAAAAATAAGTTCTCTAATATTTTGCAGGACTAGTTCAACCTCAGGGCACTTACTTGTAAAGGAGAAGTCTTTGAAAAATTGAGCTACCAATGTTTGCCAATCGCTGGTCTGTCTTCTAGTTTCCTCATGTATGAACCAAGCTTTCGAGATTGGGCCTAGAGACTAGGGAAATACCCAAATATAGAGGTGAGAGGGTATTTGCGCATCCTTCCACTATGTTATGCACTGTTGAATGTGTATTCTAGGGTCCGATTATCCACTAAATGGTTGCGCAACTTGGAGACCCATCTAAGTTTCTGATTCCATCTTCTCTTGGTGCCCGAACCTGTACTGAATATCTTGCTTCACCTCATCCCAAGTTATGAGTGCAACTTTATGCGTGGCCCACCATCTGGAAGGGGTGTTCTGAAAAGCCATATCTAGTACCGATACTCGTTGTCTTCTCCCATAGTTTCTTCCATATACTACAAAACGTTGTCTAGATCTGAGGTGTCTTCATATACTGGGTGTCTCCTAATCTCGGTCCCAATCCATTTGGTCATTCTGACAGTTGTGCATCTTCTTGAGAATATTTCGTACGAACCTTGTTGCCAACTATCAAAAGCCAGTTTTGAATCTTCATCTACTGATTGTATACTACACCAGATTACTGATCCATCTGCAGTTGGGTTTATATAATCGTTTCTTGTCCCAGTTGTTATGGTGTACAACTGTTCTAGGTCTTCTCCTTCCATATTATTGTTTGTTGTTTCTGTGTACCTGGGTCCTACATATGGGTCCAAAGGTTGAACCACCTTGATTCCCTCAGCTTCAAAAGTCATGGTGTCTTTCTTTAAATCAATTATTGCATAGTTCTCGTAGGCCTAATCAATGCCAAGTAGCGTAGGGTAGGGGTCCTTGTCTCCCATGATCTCAATGACTTCAAAGTCAACCACTGTTTTTACTCCTGCTACATCAATTTCCACATTCTCCAGTGTTCCTATGGGAAAGATAAAGTATTGGTTTTCCATTCTTAACTGAATTGGGGAATATGTCAGTCTTGGTTTTCCTAAGGCTTCCCAGGTCTTCTTGGGAAGAATGTTCACATCTGACCCTAGATCCAACATGACGTCCTTAATTTCAAAGTCATCTAACTGGGCTATCAGTCAAAATTATTTTCTTGATCTTACTTTTCTTCGTTGCACTCTCTGAGTAATCTTCTAAGGAATGTTAGCTCGAATCCTTGCTTCTGAAGTTTCTTCATTACCTAAGACTAGATACAATGCTTTGCACAATTTCTCTATTAGTTGATCATTCCCGAGAATGTCAGAGAACAATTGAAATGAGAGGTCAACTGCATTTTGAGGCTGCTCAGGTTGTCTTGGTAAGCCTACAGGGTTTCTGGGTGTAGGGGGTGAAACAAGTACTTGTGCTACTTTAGGATATACAACCGGTTGAGGGGGATCCTCTTGCATTTCACAACTAGGAATGTTCTGTATGACTTCTATGGCATCTTTAAAGAATAATTTTTTCTTTAGGGGGTCATACTTGTCTCTCTTAGGTGTTGCTTTCTGAATCTATGGTAGAGTATCAGCATTAGCTCCTCTCTTCGCTCCTCCTCGAGTAACGATATTAAGATTGGGCCATTTTCCCTTGGATATCCTCTTGATCTCTAAACTGATGAGGTTAGTTCCTCTTTGTTGCACCCTGTCTTCCCACTTTGCAATTAGCTCTGGGCAGTCTTCGGTTGCATGTCCATTGGTTCTGCAGTGAGAGAACCATGGTCACCTTGGATGAGGACAATCTCTAGCCAAGTGACCCTGTTCATCACAATTGTAGCATCTTCTCGGTCCTCTTCCTCTAGCTCTTCCTCCTCAGAAGTCTCCTCCAAATCCACCTCCTCGACCGCGTCCTAGTCCCTAAGGGTCCTCATTTACCCTGAATGTTGTTCTGTCTAACTTGTCTGGAAGTGCATCCAAGGCCTTACATTGATTGGTAGTATGTGTGGTAGATGCAAAGAACTCATAGTGGACTGTGTTTGGTACCATTGAATATTTCTTCATGATGGGGCACTATCTCGGTCCATGGCCGTGGGTTCAACAAATCTCACAATATTCCACTGTTGGTGCTACTTTTCCTCCTGGGAAAGTGTGATATGGGGTGGGGTGATGGTATGGTGGGTTCATCGATACTTGTGCAAATCCTCCTGTAGGTCATGGTGGGGTTATCATCAGGTTCTAAGGAGGTACCATTCCTCTCATTCGTAGGCATTCTGTCACCAAATGACCTTCTGTATAGCATCCAGTGCACCAAACCTGTGGTCATCCTGGTCTAGGTATCGTTAGATTCTGAATATTTTATGTAAGTGTTGATATGTTCCCTTGTAGTTGCACTAAATTTACATGTATTGGGGGTCAGGTTACTCTCAAGCTCCTAGGGTATCCTGCCATGGATTCAATCTTCATTGATTGTTTCAAGGCATCTGTTAATGTGGCTATTTGTTGTTTTGTTAGCGGAATCCTAGTCAGGGGTAGCAATCCCTGAATGTACCACTCTCTTTGATGTTCTTCATGGATTGGGTGTGCTAACCTCCCTATGGAATCTTTGAACTTCTGGTTGTAATCCCAAGCTGATTCACCTTCCCTCTGCTGGATCTCGTCCAACTCGAATAGAGCCTGTTGTTCTGACTGAGGTAGTTTGAACTCTGCTATGAACCTCGTCCATACCTGGTCATGTGTGAACGCTTGACCTTGCATCCCTGACACTCCTGGTTCAATGATATTCATGTACCTTTTGAGAGTGAGACCTCTCAAGGTAGTTTGGAATTCGACCAACTTGTTCGCATCCGTTGTCCCTCTAGATCTCCAGATGGCTTCACACAAAAACCAGTGTTGTTCAACGTCTTCATCTCCCTTACCCCAAAATTCCGGGTATCGGGTAATGTAATGTACCAAATATAAAATGTATGAAGAATAGAAATAAAATGCTAGTAATGGCAGAATAACAACAATATAACCAGAACATTCACCACAATAACACTGAAATGATATAAGAATAACAATAGAAATAACATTTTGAATCTGAAATCAATTTTCACGGGCCTCTTCGAGGGGGAAACCTCCAATTGAGAAGAGCTCTATTACAATAATATCCAAGCTAGGGTTCTCATACCCTCGACTCCTATTTATACTAAAAGGAAGCATCTAGAGGAAGATCCTTCTAGAAGCAAAAGATTTTATTAGGTCTTCTTACATCCTCCTTATTCTATTTTATTGAAAGGCCTTATTAATATTGACCTTTATTACATCCGAATATATTGTTCTACCTATTTTTGGGTTAGGACCCTAACATGTCCTCCCCCTTAAAAACAAACTTGTCCTCAAGGTTTGAGATGAGGAAATTGCTAGAGAATGGTAGTTGGTTCCCAAGTGGCGTCTGCTGGAGTTGTATCTTTCCACTGGACTATCACTTCCTTGATCGTTCTCTGATGTAGGCAATGCTCACACTGGTCCAAAACTACTTCTGGTTGTAGCCAAATGGATCCTTCTTCAGCTAACTCTGGAAGGTTGGCTTGAATTTGGCACTTAGCTCCAATCACCTTCTTTAAGCATGAAACATCAAAAACATGATGTAGCTTCGAATGGCTGGGAAAAGCTAACTGATAGGTGACTTGTCCCACACTCTTGAGCACAGTATAAGGACCATAAAATTTGGGCACTAGCTTCTGACAATGCTCAGCCTTGAGGGAAGTTTGCTTGTAAGGTTGTAGTCAAAGAAACATCTGATCCCCTTCTGCAAATTGGCATTCAGAGCGACCTTGATCTGCTTGTTGCTTAATGTGATTTTGTGCCATGACCAATTTCTCTTTGAGGGTACAGAGAATAGCCTCTCGAGCTGTAAGTGTTAGGTCAACCGCCTGTACCTTCGAGGCACCCGGTAAGTATGAGAGAATTGAAGGTGGATTATGTCCATATATTGCTTCAAAAGGAGTCATGCGTGTAGCTGTATGGTATGAAGTGTTGTACCACCATTCAGCTAGTGGTAACCATTGAGCCCACTGATTTTTCTTTTCCGAGGCAAAAAATCTCAAATATGTTTCCAAACACTTGTTGACAACTTCTGTTTGGCCATCAATATGGGGATGATAAGTTCTGCTGAGATGAAATTCTATGCCTTGTATCTTGAACAGTTCTTGCCAAAAATTGCTTGTGAAAGTTGGGTCGCGATCAGAAACAATAGAGTGCGGCATGCCATGAAGCTTGAAGACCTGATCCATGAATATTTGAGGCACTGTGGATGTTGTAAATGGGTGTTGAAGGATGCATAAATGATCATACTTGGAAAGGCAATAAACAACCACCATGATGACAGATTTATTTCCCAATTTGGGTAAGCTGGTAATAAAATCCATAGAGATATCCTTCCAAATAGCAGGTGGAATCGGGAGTGGTTGTTGTGTGCCCGTTGATTTGACTGTTTCTCCCTTGTTTCATTTACACATGTCACATTCAGCTACAAAATTATGAATGTCCCATTTCATGCCATCCCAGAAAAAGGAATGTTTGACCCTGTCATAGGTTTTGGTGAACCCGAAGTTCCCTGTTGTGGGTGTAGCATGAAGCTCAAAAAGTACCGTGGATTTAATCTTTGATTGTTTACTTAAATACAAACGACCTTTGTATCAAAGTTCCTCATGGAGCCAAGAGTACCCTGGGGAAGCTGGAGCATTGGACTGCAATTGTTGGATCAACTATGAACTTTTGGGATCTTGTAGCCATTCTTGGCGAACAACTTGGAGCCAATCTGGTACAATGAATGAAAGATAAAAAAGGGATCCTTCATCTTCATATTTTTGGGAAATTGCATCCACAACCACATTATTTTTTCCTTTCTTCTAAATGATCTCATAATCATATCCAAAGAGTTTAGTCACCCATTTTTGTTGTTCTGGGGAGGAAATGCATTGTTCCATAAAATACTTGAGGCTTTGATGGTCTATCTTAATTTTGAACCATTTCCCCAATAGATAAGGACGCCACAGATCCATGGCAAGCAGAATAGCCAACATTTCCTTTTCATAGATGGATTTGCCCAGATTTATTTCAGATAGTTGCTTGCTAGTAAAGGCTAAAGGTCGACCCTCTTGCATAAGGACAACACCAATTCCTTTCCCCGGGGCATCACATTCCAACACAAAGATCTTTGTGAAATAGGGAAGGGCGAGGACTGGAGTGGTGCACATGGCCATCTTCAAAGTTTGAAAAGCTTGAGTAGTAGCTGGAGTCCAAGTGAAAGAGTTATTTTTGAGGAGAGAAGTGAGAGGTGCTACAATCTTCCCATAATTCTTAACAAACTTGCGATAATACCCTATTAAGCCTAGAAATCCATGCAATCTCTTAAGAGTCTTTGGGTGAGGCTAGTCTTTCATAGCTTCAATCTTTTTAGGATCCACCCTGACGCCATATTTTCGAACTAGATGACCCGAGTATTCTACTTCTGAGGCGCCAAAAGCACATTTAGATTGTTTCAGGAAAAGTTGGTGCTGAGAGAGTAGATGGAGAACTCGATCCACATGAGCAAGATGATCTGTCCAGGTTTTTCTATAGATGAGGATATTATCAAAGAAAACTAATACAAAATGGCAGAGAAAAGGACAGAAGACATGATTCATGAGGCTTTTGAAGGTGGAGGGGGCATTACACAAGCCAAAGGGCATGACTAAAAAATCATAATGGCCCTCATGAGTTCTAAAGGCAGTCTTGGGGATATCTACCTCTTTCATACATATCTGGTGGTAACCTGAACGAAGATCCAGTTTAGTGAAGAATTGGGCGCCACTCAATTCATCCAGGAGGTCATCAATGACAGGAATGGGGAATTTGTCTTTGATGGTAATTTTGTTGAGGGAATGAAAGTCAAGACACATTCGCCAAGAACCTTGTTTCTTCAGGACCATGAACACAGGAGACGAATAGGAGCTCGTACTAGGGAAGATAACGCCTGCATTAAGGAGTTCCTAGACCATTTTCTCAATTTCATTTTTTTGGGAAAATGGGTGATGATATGGACGGATATTGGGAGGAAGGCTTCCTGGTACAAGGGGAATGGAATGATCATGAACACCATGGGAAGGAGGGAGGCCTTGGGGAGTGGAAAAGACCAATTGATGTTTAGAAAGGATGGCTTGGAGGTCTTGCAGTACCGAGGATGTCTATGTTGCTTGTATGGCATGGAGTTGGGAGATAACACCAGAATGACCCTTTTTGAGCAGCTTTTCCATGCGATGGGAACTAATGATCTCAAGTGAACTGGCGGTGATTCCTTGGAACTTATATTGGTGGCCCTCCTGGTCGAATTGCATGGTTAAGTATTTAAAATCCATGAGAATGGGACCCAAAGTCCTTAGCCAGTATGCACCCAGTACAATGTCACAACCTCCCATGTCGATAGAAAACATGTGGGATTTTAGGTGGTAGTCACCAATTTGAAGACACACATTTTCACAACACCCTCCACATTTCATGGAACCACCATTGGAAATCATGATTTGTAAATTATTGACAGCATGGATGTAGCAATGAGTTTCTTGGGAAATGTGGCGATGAATAAAATTATGGGTGCTACGACTATCAACTAGAATGATGACCTTCTGATGCTTTATGTAACCAATTAGCTTGAGGGTTTGGGGAGCGGAGAAGCTAGTGAGAGCATTGAGGGAATGACTAGTTCTACTTCGAGAGGGTCTGAGGGAGGGGTTATGTCAGTGGATTCAGGTGATTCAAACATAAGGGGAGTTTCTTCATCTTCTTCTGAAATCTCCTCGGAGATGGCCATAAAAAGATTTTGTTCTTTACACTTGTGGCCCGGGAAATATTTGTCATCACAGTTATAACAAAGGCCTTTGAGTTGGCGTTCAACCATTTCACCTCGGGTCAATTTTTAGATCTTTAGTGGAGCAGAGGGAGTAGTGGGATTTACTGGTTTAGGGCAAGGGATGAAGGAGGGTTTGTGGTTTTGAGAAGATACAACCTGTTGTGATTCTTTAGCTCTTTTGGTAGCCTCCACCCAACTCTCAGGCCGAGCCATGAGGACATGGGCCCGAATTTCATCCTTGAGGCCGTTGATAAAACACTCTCGGAAAAAGGAATTAGACATGCCCTTTGTTATAAAATCCAAGCGCTCAAAGGAAACTATAAAGTCTTCCACTGTTCCTAATTGTTTCATCTTTTTCAAATGGCCCAAATGGTTGGTGTCAATGTCAAAGCATTCATAAAGATCTGGCACAAATTGTGTCCAAGCAATATACCCTTGACGCAATTTTTTTCTCCATTGCCAACGTTCTTGATCTAGATGGAGAACACCATACCGGAGTTTGGCCAAATCATCTGTAATGTTGTATAAAGAGAAGTAATGTTCCATTTGGGTTACCCAACCAGTGGGGTCCGAGCCATCAAATTTGGTCACATCCACCTGTGAAAGGCGTAGGTCACGTTGAAAGTGATGGTTCTGCAAGGTATGGGAATGAGAGGAATGGTCACCTTCATCATGTGGGGGTGAGGAAGAGGAAGGTTTATCTATAGGGATATGTAGTTTGGTGCAGAGTGCCGAAAAGACTGATTCAAGCTGGGTGGTGAGGTCTTGTTTGATTTCCCCCATTGAGGACTGTATGGTTGTATTGATCGCGAAAACATTGGCGATGAGTTGTTTCACTTCTTGTTGGGTCTCAATGAGACCAGATTGCAAGGTATTGAAGCAAGATTCCAAGTCTTGGCTATGAGTATGGGCCATGAGGATGGGGGAACTGAAAAGGGGTAGGCGGGGTAAAAAAAATTTGCTGAAAAAATGATATGGATGAATGTGATAAGGGTGAAGAGATGAATCCAATGGAATAGGTCTGAAATAATGGTGAAACAATTTCCAGACTTTTTTTTTTTTTACAAAGTTATACTTCGATATGAAGAATATTGTAGAGAGGAAATGCCCAAATGCTTAACTAGAAAGAAATGTGTATTTACTTGGCAACCCAAACACAGTTGCGCGGCAATAGATCTTGTTTGTTTTAATTTGTTTATTTTTCTATCCCCAAGGGTTGGGTATTCAAGGGTTCTACAGACAAGGGTTTGCCCTGTGCTATATCTCTCTGATATACGTGCGAGATCCAACAGTAGTACTCAACCCAATATCTCAGGGCACTAACTAAGGAGGATAGACTGTACCCTTATCCGTACTACCCGACTACCCAGGTACTAGAGAGTATCTTCCC
>SNQJ01S0012532.1:20563-80612 GCA_010110895.2 Picea sitchensis
ACAACAATATAACCAGAACATTCACCACAATAACACTGAAATGATATAAGAATAACAATAGAAATAAGACTTTGAATCTGAAAGCAATGTTCACGGGCCTCTTCGAGGGGGCAACCTCCAGTTGAGCAGATCTCTATTACAATAATATCCAAGCTAGGGTTCTCATACCCTCGACTCCTATTTATACTAAAAAGAAGCATCTAGAGGTAGATCCTTCTAGAAGAAGAAACTTCTATTAGGTCTTCTTACATTCGCCTTATTCTATTTTATTGAAAGGCCTTATTAATATTGACCTTTATTACATCTGAATATATTGTTATACCTATGTGCGGGTTAGGACCCTAACATGCAATCGACCCTCCCATATGGCTGGCCATTGTTGATTCTATTGTTCATATTAGTATCAACCCTAACGGTCATGCTTGCAATCTACCAAGGGATATCAATATCCTCCCTGTACTCACACTTCCAGGTTGTGGTTGGTTAGCTAATTGTACTAGAATAGAGTTTGCATGAGAAGGTAGTGTTGTACTTACTACTTGTATAGAAGGAACTTGGGGTATGGGTGATTCGGGGCTGGAGTCACTAGCTTTGGGGAAGATTTCTTTTATCTGGGGGGTCTCATTAGCTTCCACTGGGACGATCTCTTCAGCCGAATTCCCGATCTCTCTTAATATCGAAGTTGAATCTTCTCTTCCTCCTGCAAGATTCATGTTGTCTTCCTCCTCTCTTACATCTGCGCTTTCTCCTTCTCGTCCCACCTCCTGGGGACTTATTTCTCTCCTTACTTCTCTCTCATTTAATATTTGACTGTCCATTCATTCTTGTCTTCTCATCCTCTGCAGTTCTTCCATCTGCCTTTCCTCTATTTCTCCCGATTCTCCTTCTCTCCTCAACTTTTCAGATTGTCTTGTGGCTTTCTTGATATTGTCGCACAACCACTTCTCAACTATGGAAGCTCTCTTCAAGGCTTGCTCATCTATTGAATCCATTTCTTTCTTTTCCCCCCCATTTTTCAAAGAACCCTTCCCCTCTCTCATGCCATGACTCTCACCCCGTCTCGCCCTACCCCAAGCAAGGGTGTTTACGCTGCCATCTCGGTCGGGGACATAGTCAACATCCCTTCCTCCACCAAGAAGGATTTAATCCATAGGGGGATCTCTCCTAAAAGTCTTCCCCTTGATCCTTTATTGAAAATTACTTCTACCTGCGAAAAAGATTGGTGGTTCTCAGCTGCAAATTCAATTATGTATCCTTCTATCGTGGTAGTAACCCATAAATCTACGACCCGTGTGACTGGGAAATCTAGCCTTTGGAGTGCTTCTAACTTGTTGATATCCCATGCACAGATCTTATTGACTCGTCCCTGGAACTCTAGATCTTCTTGGAGCCTCTTGATCCAGTGAAAATATTATTCTAGGAATTTAACCCAGAAAATCTCGTACTGGTCGCTTGATTTTTCTGAGTAAAAGATCGCTTCCTGAGTAGTCCCCACTGATTTTCTTCTTAGTTTTGCTTCTTTCCATATGAAGGCGTTATAGTTTCTTTCCCACCATTTCTCAATGCTATATCTATGGATCAATGATAGCATTCTTCCTACAGGTTCCCTTTTAGTACGGGTCCCGGCAACAAAACCATTTTGTTGGCGCGAATTTGGTCAGACTAGGGTTTTTCTCAGGTTACCAACAAAAGGCACTATGTATTATAGAGCGCTAGAATTTTCATCCCCTCCGAAGAGAAGAAGTCTCACCCAAAGCGCTGCTGAGACAGATGGATAGGGAAGGGTAGGGAGAAGACCAAGGAAGATCCATAGAGCGTTCAGAGCTCACTCATGTTCTTGCGCAATCAACACTATCATATCGGAACCATCTAAATGAAAGAACCAAACCTACTTATGTTATGAACAATGATTAACCATAGAACTATTAGATAGAACTCATAAACCATAAATGAACAATGTAATGCATAAGTAACATACAAAGACACATCATATTTGAAATTTTGGTTCTTCATATTAGCTTCTAGATCTTTCCTTTATTACAGATTCAGAACTACATAGAGATGTTCAGTACAGAATCTGGGTTGTCTCTTACATTGAGTTTCACTAGCTAATCCAAAAAACCTTGGATGATTTCGATAAACATAACAACATCCTGATATACCGACTCGACTCTAACCAACTGACCTATTGGTTGAACATTAACAACATCTTGATATACCGATTTGACTCTAACCCTCTTACATCTATATTTTGTCCTATGTATAGATGGGTTATGTCTTTCTATTCAACTTGGTCTCTTTCTTTTTCTGTTGCAACTATTTTTTTCTTAGTTGGTGTTGTGCTAGCTCCCACAACTTCTTTTTGTTATTGTTTTCTTTTAGATTCTGATGATTTTTTCGCAACTCATGCTTAATCAAAACTTGCGCAATTCTTTCCCAAAAATGAAGGGCCCAACAACAAGCTCCAAATCATGTGTGGAATAATTCCTCTCATGTTCCTTAAGCTTTATGGAATCATAAATAATGACATACCCATTTTGAGTGAGGACTCCACCAAGCCCTTCCTTGCATGCATCTGTACATACTAAAAAATTCTCATTTGGGTCAACAATCTTCAAAATAGGTGCACTAGTAAGTAATTCCTTCAAGGAATTAAAATTTTCTTCACATTTTGTTGTCCATTCAAATTTAATTCCATTATTTTGCAAAGAAGTGATGGGATGAGAAATCTTAGAGAAACCTGTTATAAATCGTCTTTAGTAACTAGCTAACCCCTTAAAATATCTGACTTCTAAAACATTCCTGGGTGTTGGCCATCCTATAATGGATTCAATCTTCTCAGGATATACTGTTATACCCTGTTCTGAAAAAATGTGCCCGAAGTAATGTATTTGTTCTTGATAAAAATAACACTTACTCAACTTGGCATACAACTGACATTCCCTCAGCACTTGCAATACCAATATTATGTGATGTTCAGGCTCCTCTTCAGACTTAGAATAGACAAGGATGTCATCTAGGAATACTATGACAAACTTATCCAAGTAATTTCTGAATATGCCATTCATTAAGAACCTAAAGACAACTGATGCATTGGTCAGTCCAAATGGAACCACTACAAATGATTAATGCCCATACATGGTTCTAAAGGTTGTCTTATGGATGTCTTCTTCATCGATTCTTACCAGATGGTATTTTGATCTCAAGTCTATCTTTGAAAATATCTTTGCTCCTCTTAGCTGATCAAAGAGGTCATCAATTCTTAGTAGAGGATACTTTTTATTTATAGTAGACTTATTCAGCTGTCAAAAGTCAATACATAGCCTAAAGGTTCCATCCTTCTTTTTGACAAAGAGTATGGGTGCTCCCCAAGGTGAAACACTTGGACGCATGTACCCTTTCTTCAACAATTCCTCCAACTACATTTGTAATTCTTTTAACTCGGGTGTACTCATTCTGTAAGGTTTTTTTGACATTGGGGCATCTCTTGGCACTATATCAATAGAGAAATCTATCTCCCTTTTTGGTGGAAACTCTGGTATTTCTTGGAATACATCCCCGAATTCTTGTAGTACCAAGAAATATTCAAGGCTTGGGCCCTTTGTATTTTCTAGCTCCTCCACATTGGATGCATACAATTGACACCCTTTTCTAAAACATCTATTCAACTGTAAGGATGAAATATCCCTTATAGAGATGGGTCTTGGTACATCTTTCATAGTGCTTTGTTTTCCATCTCCATCAAGACATGTAAATGTATTTCTATGATAGTCTAGGACAACATGATGCTTGTCCAACCAATACATTCCAATAAGAATATCATAAGATCCCAATGGTATGATATTTAGATCAACATTGGTATCCACACCATTAAGGCTTATGGAACAACTTCTGACCATATCACGAATTCTCCTTTTGGTTCTAGTGGCTAGCTGAACCAAACTTTATTTCCTAAGATTAATTTTCTTCAAATGTAATCTATCAACTATCTTACTATCAATGTAACAATGACTTGCTCCCGAATCAATTAAAATAGCAACAGGATGATTTATGATCTTACCTTCCACCTTGATCATGTTGGATTGGTATTCTTCTTATCGATCATCTAAGGATACATAAATATTCCCATGTCTTCGACTATTGTAGCCTCTTGGATGTTGTGCACAGTCTTCATTATGTCCTTTCTGTGTGGGCAATCCTTGCACAAGTGATCTTCCTTGCATCCCCAACATTGGATTGGTGGTCTTCCCCTTTTTACCAAGGAGTCTTCTTTATGGGATTCATCCTTAGCATACCAGTCTTGCTAATTTTTATTAGACTCATTTCTATTGAAGGGAGGTTTGAATCCCTTATTCCTTTGATCAAACTTCTCCTTTTTCTTATCCTTCCAATATTTTTGCATGGACTCTCTGTCGTGGCCTTTCTCATACAAGTACTTTTCCTTCCGGATGGTCTCATTCAGGGTCTTGGGCTCATCATACCAAATCATTTCTTTATAAAGGGAGAAAAATCCACTCAAAAAAATTTGTATTTTTACCTTTTCATCATTTATAAACCCAACATACTCATATTCTGCTACAATCATTCTTTCGAGCTTGAGTTCAAAGAACTCCTGCATTTTCTTGTCATAAAAATGCTCTGAGAGGTACTCCTTCTGGAAATACTTCTTGAATTGCTTCCAAGTAATCCTATTCTCATTAATGTGCTCAACTTGCTTCAACTGATCCCACGACATTGCAACTTTCCCATGTAAGTGGTAGGTGGAAATTTTGGCTTCTAGATTTGAAGAATAGTTATGCAATTGGAAATGTCTCATGAGTCTAAGCAACCATGCTTCAATATCATCTTCCCTTTCCCTTTCACCATCAAAGGATGTTGACCTAATGTTCCTCAAATCTCCTTGAAAACTATCCTATTCATTCCTTCTTCTTTGGTGCCTAACGTGAGACACCTCTGGACTACTTATGGCATCTTCAGATGCATAAGACCTTCTTGCTAAGTAAGGAGGTGAGTGGTATCTGTGAGCTCTGCTAGCACTCCTTGAAGAACCAACTCTTCCATGATCATCTCTTATTTCATGAAACTTTCCTTCTTCCCCTTGCTTTGAACCATTCTTGGCTTGACCTAGCAACTGATTTAAGCTCTGCAACACTCGAGAATTTATTTGAATTTTCTCTTTCATCATCCTCGCGTTGTCTGCCTTGTAGCTCTGCACTTCTATTTTCATGCTCTTTAAAGTTTCTAGCAATGTTTCTTACTCCCCTCGGCCCTTGCATCCGTTGGATTTTGTCATTACATTGCCAATTTTGGTATTATAGCCTTCAACCTCTTTATCATGGTTGAAGGCTCCCTCACCTTCTTCCATTTCTTCGATATGCATTCTGAGATGATATGTTTAAATCCCTTAAACATGAAAAAAGTGCAAGTGACCATTTTGTTAGAATTAAGTATATGATAAACAAAATTTGTCAATAATTCTACAAGTCCTTTCAACTCATGAAAGATATATATAAATAACACTTTCATGTTATCCATGGTCCAATACAAAAATCAATTATGCACAGACGCTTCCTTCAAACCACTTTCCCAAGTGACCACGACTCGAAACCGCGGGCCAAATATTTCCTAGTGCTTTTCAGTGTTAGAATTATTATATCTGAGATTGTGTGGTTTGAAATCAATCGAGGGATGAGATCGATGGTCAGCATGAGCTCTGGGACTCTGGGCTTTGGGAGTTTCAGACTGTCCACACTCTCAATCCTTCCGGAGTGCCAAGTCTCCAGACCACAGGATCTGTTTCCACGTATCCTTTCCTGATCAACGATCGAGATTAACTCCAACCTTTAGAGATTTGGGGGTTCCACCCTCATCACACTTCATTCCTTCAGAACATAGAACTGGTGAACTCCTAGAGTCTTTGTCAGTAACTAAGCATGATCTGAAAAGATCTTTTAACGACAATGGTTGAGTTTTAAAGCATGAGTTAAATTACCATTTAGGAATTGAATGAAGGAGGAAAAATTAATGAAGAAACATGGAATCCATATAAACATATAGAGATCTAGAAATAAGAATGAAGAAACAACAAACCATAACAAGAGAAGTTGATAACAGAGTTCGGCAATCTCGCCTACGTCTCTGGGACTTTGTCTTAGTGGGTGAGGCTTTCTTATTTATGTTCAAATCTTCAAAGGTAAATCATAACAGTGCCAAAATGATTACAAACTAATTCGGTTGTGTTCTACCAGATCTCAAGAACCCATCAAAACTAACGGCACTGAAATCGGATGAACGAAGCTCCCATAAATGGCCCTCAAAGGTGTGCTCCTCAATAGCTTCCCTGCATAAAAATGGCTCTGCCTCAATAATTCATCAGCATTTTCCTAATATGAATCCTCCTCATGGCTTCGAGAACCTATGGTTTATATAGGCCTGAATTTGGTAACAAACCCCCAATTTCTCCCCAAAAACTGGCCTCAAAAAGGTCCCAAGATCCTCCAAAAATGGATTAAATCTCCCAAATATGGCTAATAATCCATTAAAATATTTATTATAAAGTACAAAAACCCACTTTGGCAAACAATCGGGCACAACCCCTGGTCATCTTGGAACCTCCCATGTGGCCCTGACCCTATTAGCGCATTGGTATAGCTCTTAACATTCGACTCCTGATCACTTGCATGGCCATATGGCCTCGGGCTATGCTCCGCGTGCCTCGTATATTTGATTATCCCCTGGATTTGAGCATTTGGTCACGCACCCTTGGTCGCTGGGATATCCTGACTGACCAGGTTCTATCCACTGAAATACATGCTAAAGGATAAAACAACGGTCATATCGGTGCACACACGGGATCAGGGTCTAGCTCCAAACACATTCGTGCCAACACATAACACAACGATCATGTGGTATAGTCACATGCCATATGCGCCGGGATGAAACCAAACAAATCCGCTCCAAAAAAGATATATAGAGTAGCATAAGGTCATATGTGAAAGGTTCATATGGATTGTTACATCAGGCGATTGGGCTAGGACCCAACCCTTACTTCGCTCGGATTACACCATAGGTAAGTTTAAATATTACGTTTAAACATTGTATAACAAGACCTATCATGGGCGGGCTGGTAGCACGACCCTGCCAAAAATTTCTCCACCTGGACCAGAGGTCACGAGGTTGACCTTGGTGGACTCCAAACAATTTTGCAAACAAATTGTCCAATGAATGGGTGCCATGTGGCAGCCCATGACTGGGCCACATGGCACCTTTACATTCACCAAATAAATTCCACGTGTCAAAATATGATTCGACCATCTGTCTTCTACGTTTCTACCTAGTCAGCATCCACTGTACCTGCCACATCACCTTGCCAATCCAGTCAACTTCCATGTGTCGTACGACTGTACATATCTGGCCACGTCAGGTTGTAAAGTACATGCGCGATCCTTTTTTCCTTCTTTGGACAAAGCTTCAAATTAAGCTTCCAACATTTATCCTTTTGATTTCCACCCCAGTTGCAATAAGTGTAGTGGCTTTTTGGCATCCAAACTTGTTTTCCCTTCTCTTTCTTCCATTGTGGATTTGAGTCTTTATGTCGTGTCTCCTTCCTATTCAACATAAACGTCCTGTACACATAGCTTCTCTTCCAACACTTGGCCACACAATGCTTAGGTTAATGACAAAAAGTACAAGGATACATATTCCACAAGTTTCAGATTACATGATTATGTTTTTTATAATAAAAAAGAGAATTGGAACAATCATGACCATTATACCTGTCTTTCTTATATTCAGTTTTATTTGGGGATGATTTTCATTCACTATCACCATCATGGAGTGATACACCATCACCTTTCGTGAACTGTTCCCGCAATGACTTAAGATGATCATTTGAAGCATCACTTGCTTCCAAGGTTTCAGAGCATTCTCCAATATCCTCTTCACCATATCCCAATCCTAAATAACAAGGTATTTCCACAACCTCTATTGGATTAACAATACCTTGGCCCTTATTTCCAAGGCCCTTTTTTTCATAACCCATCTTGGTTAGCAATTTAAAACCTATACCTCTTGTATGTTTTTCAAATGCACCAAAAGAACCATCTTGATGGGAACAATGGGAAATTGATGAATGACTTCCATTGCATACCTCAAAGATGATTTCTGAATTCAGTGTAGAAGGAAATTCCTTCAACTCTTCTTTGCTTTTGTTGTTCTTTGAAGATTTCCCTTGAACCGATCTCTTTCATTCCAAATAATATTCATACAACACTTTCACCATCTCTGTCATGGAAAAGAGAGTTCTTTGCATATTCTTCTCATATTGATAAAGTCCCTCTTTAGATTCCATTTTCTCAACTGAGATGATCTTTTCCTTGGTAAACATGCAAACTCAAAATCCAACCATTAACCAGCTCTGATACCATTTGATCCGAAAAGATCTTTTAACGACAATGGTTGAGTTTTAAAGCATGAGTTAAATTAACATTTAGGATTTGAATGAAAGAGGAAGAATTAATGAAGAAAAATGGAAGCCATATAAACATATACATATCTTGAAATAAGCATGAAGAAACAACAAACTATATCAAGAGAAGTTGATAACGGAGTTTGGCAATCTCGCCTATGTCTCCGGTCCTTTGTCTCGGTGGGTGAGGCTTTCCTATTTCTATTCAAAGCTTAAAAAGTACATCATAATAGTTCCAAAAGGATTACAAATGGATATTGTTGTGTTCTACCAGATCTCAAGAACCCATCAAAACTAACGACATCGAAATCGAATGAACGAAGCTCCCAGAAATAGCCCACAAAGGTGTGCTCCTCAATATCTTCCCTGCATAAAAATGGATTTGCCTCAACAATTCATCATCATTTTCCTGATTTGAATCCTCCTCATGGATTCAAGAAACTCTAGTTTATATAGGCTTGAAGTTGGTAACAAACCCCCAACTTATCCCCAAGATCTGGCCTCAAAAAGGGCCCAAGATCCTCCAAAAATGGATTAAATCTCCCAAATATGGCTAATAATCGATTAAAATATTTATTGTAAAGTATTAAAACCCACTTTGGCCAAAAATAGGGTGCAACCCCTTTTTCACGAGCCCCTAGTCATCTGGGCGCCTCCCATGTGGCCCTGGCCCTATTGGCGCACTAGTCTAGCTCTTAACATTCGACTTCTAGTCTCTTGCACGGCCATATGGCATCGGGATATGATCCACACACCCCTTATGTTTGATTATCCCCTGGATTCGAGCATCTGGTCACGCACCCTTGGTCAGTGGGCTAGCCCGACCAACCAATTTCTATCCACTAAAATCTGCGCTAAAGGATAAACCAACGGTCATATCAGTGCACACACGGGATCAAGGGCTAGCTCCAAACACATTCGCGCCAACACATAACACAACAATCCTATGGTATAGTCACATGCCATATGCATCGGGCTGAAACCAAACAAATCTACGCCAAACAAGTTATATAGAGTAGCATATGGTCATATGTGAAAGGTTCATATGGAGTGTTATGTCGGGGGCTGGGGCTAGGCCCCAACCCTTACTCCACCTGGATTACACCATAGGTAACTTTAAATATTATGTTTAAACATTTTATAACAAGACCTATCGTTGCCAAGCTGGTAGCCTGACCCTGCCAAATATTTCGTCGCCCGGACCGGAGGTCACTGGTTCGACCCTGGTGGAATCCAAATAATTTTCAACCAAACTGTCCAATGAATGGGTGCCACATGGCAGCCCATGACTGGGCCACATGGCAATTTTACATTCACCAAATAAATGCCACATGTCAAAATTCGATTCGACCATCTATTTTCTATGTGTCTACCTAGCCAGCATCCACTGTACCAACCACATCATCCTGTCAGTCCAGTCAATTGCCACATGTTGTACGACTATACAGACCTCACCATGTCAGCTTGTACCTTCATGCCACATGCCACCCTTACAGTGGTGCCATGTTTCACCATAGGACTCGTCCACCTATTTCCATCAACTTCCCAATCATCACCAATGCATCACTGCAACGTCACTATATGACCATACAACCTGTACAGTCAACTGCCATGTCATCACTGTATGGACTGTACAGATTGTACAATCAACATTTTTTTTGCATGTTTGACGAAACGAACAGATCATGATATCTTTCATATACAATGCCTATTTGAGCATGTTCAAGTTGTGTTGGGTTTGTATCGACGAGACCTACACACATGTCCATTTTGAAGATATTCTAATCACTTTCATTTTTAGGCCTTCCTGGACCCATCTTGGCTCTGAGATCCAATTCTGGATCAAAGCAGCAAGGGGTGCTACGTGGCAGAAAATAAGTAACAAACATGTGGCCCTATATGATGGGTGACACATATCATATACTAACTGGCATGAATGGTATTTGAAAAACATGAGACATGGTGACACGTGGAAAGCATCAAGTCTATCCATGTCACCCTAGGTGATGTCAATAGGCCACATCACTCCAGTGCCTCATGACTTCGGTACTTCAGAACTTCAAAAATTCAGAAATTTTGGAGACTTCTCCACAATAAACCACAAATCCCCCGAATGTCGAATTCTCGAATAGTATGATCTGTGGACACGTGTCCTAAAAAATGAACTGTCTAGACTTACTCTGGAGTTCAGAACTTTGAAGGTTTTCTTTGTCCAGAAAAAAAATTCCCCAAAATCTATCTATCCCTGAACATCGGTCATCAACGATCAAATATTTTCTTTTTCCAGAAAGAAAAGGAAAACTTCACCAGAATCTGTCGATCCCTGACCATCGGTCATCGACGATCGAAGATTTTCTTTGGTCGATCTTCAACTCTTCACCAAACTCGTCAATCCATGACCATCGACCTTCGACGATTTTTGTTGGTGAACTTTTACACATAATTTTTTGGAAAAATCCTAGGTGAATCTAGGCCGTCGATATCCCAGCCAAGATGATCTTGACCATTAATTTTCTCCAACTTCCCAAACAACCAAAAATAATATGAATCATCGATCTTCCTCATTTTTCAATTCATCGAATTTGTTAGCACTCTATAATTTCCAAGGTTGAGGAAGAAATTGATAGAGGTAACCACAAACCGCTTTGGAGTCCAGGATATAACCCTCCTATAACCATAGAGGGATCTCTCAATTATTACCGAGGGATCTCTCAATTATTACAGTCAACAATATGATTGTAGTGCAAAGGATTTATTCTAGGTAGTTTCAACTTAGATGGGTTTTGAGTTTTGAGGGTTTTGATGCTGGATCAGAGAGGAGATTTCAAATAACTAGGTCAAAGTATCAATGGGTTACAACAACAACTAAATGTAGGAGCAAGGTAGCAATAAATTTGTGATGGATTTGAAAATTTATTCTATGTGGTGTAGGGTTTGAAATAGTTAGGAGATCTTTGTGAGCATGTACACCATGAATTCACCAATCAAGAAGAAAATTACACAAAATGATGTTCCCAACAAAACATAGCTTTTCATGGAAAGAATTATGCTTATAACCTCTAGGGAAAATCACTAAATAAGGTAGATATGGAAATATGGAATGTGTATCCTTCATATGAAACCATAACAGAGAAAAAACAACATCACAAACTCACTGCACATGAATTTCTATATTATAGCTGCAACTGCTCCTTGATTTCTTGAAAATAGATGAAGTACAAGCTACCAGAGTTCCTCTCTTTGATGTACAACCATTTGCTTGAATCTATTGGGTCTACATATATATATACAAAAAACATTTCCCCATATGAGGTTTCAAATCCTACCTCCTAGGATTAGATAAAAAAAATATCTCTAACAATACCCAAAGCTAGGAAAGTCAAAACAGACTTCCCAGTTTAGCTCAACTAACTCAATTTGACTTTGAAAAGCATTTCATATCACCAAATCCACATGGAAAATGCTAATTCAACCCCATTCCACTTAATTAAATAATATACATTCACTATTTTCTAAATACATCAGTGGGAATCAACTTTGAGCAAGAAAATTAAAACATGGTCACATTTCCCAGAAACCAAACATCAATCTGCAAAAGCACAATGCCCATCTTGTGAAGAAATTTTGAAGGCCTTCCCATGATCCAAATTCACTTCTGAAATATGAATTGGAAGGATTAGGATGTCTAGTTTTCATTAGACACCTCTATCAATCCAAATGGACACTCCATGAGGGAGAAAATTGCATTTACCCACAACTACTCCCAAAAGTGCAGTGCTTGGTGCAGAAAGGTGGCAGAGATTGATTGTTTGAACTATTTTTGGGCATTTTCTCCCAATCTATTTTCTGATAAGGAACTAGAAGTACATATATGACATGTTTAGGGTACTATATATCCACCAATATCAACTTTATGGAATTTGCAGGTCTGAGGAAAAACCGTAGCGCCAAGGCGCTGCGTTTTTATACATGCCCGAAATTATCAAATTTTCTGGGTTTTCTGCAAAAATAAGGCTCAAAGATGTAGACATATCTATCTAAACATAAGGAATTTTACAAAATTGAGAGAAATTAGTGTTCTTTGGTATGTTTGTAATAAAAACCGCCTTCCGTTTTCAAAATTAATTTCTCATTTTTTTGCATTTAAATTTTTAATTTGGTCACTAAAAATGGTAGAAGCGCATCGACCATACAGCAGAAACGTAGCGCCATTTCAAAAGGGTGTTTGGAGGATTTCCTAGAGGAGTCTTGGGATGAAATTGTTATGTATGGAAATATTGATATGTATACTACACAATAGAGTCATAAATAATTGAAAACCCTTGCTCCAAACCCCTAAAAAACTAACTTGAAGTAAATTTGTCCAAACGTGCAGCAACCCACATGTAGCAACTGTATTTTGGGAATTTATCTTGAATCATAATACCTGTGTATAAAATGAAGGAGGCTTTTGTTCCTTTGTTTATTATTGAAAAAACCTCTTTAAATTTTGTCAAATTCATCTTCATTTGGTCAGAAACTTATTTTGAAGAAAAATTGTCCCTATGTACAACAAATGACCACAAAACCCTAAAAATCATGCCAACCACCTCCTTATCTTTGATCTCTGATACTTGGTGTCTCTAGTTTCCTTCCTCATGAGATTGYCCAAGTTTCCATGATTTTCATTTGCGTGATAGAAAMCCTTGTTATGATAAAGGGGAAAAGCATAGGGTAAACTTTRRGAAAACATAGGAAATGAGATTATGAATTTAATGATGACACACTGACTCAATTGATGACTCGTGACATGATGAAAATGACCATGAATCATAAATACCATAAGAAGATGGAGGGAGAAGAGAAATCAACTGAGCCAAGAAAGCCAGGTGTCTTTATCACGAGATAAATGCCAAATAAATAATTGAAGAATCAAGTCACCTGTGATTATAGGACCCTAATAGAATCAATCCCAATCGTTGATTTGGTCATTTCTCCAAAGTTTGTAAAAAAATTAATTTTAATTTTTTTTCAAGGATGAATATGGATCGTTGATCCAAGATCGAACACGATCGCAACTGTCGGTTATCCAAACTATGTCCAACATTATGGCGACCATTAAAAATAAATTTTTTTGACCTTCTAAATCTAATTTGTCTTCACAACTCCGCATATCAAATCCATTAACTTCTTAGACAATCTTGGAATCATTCAAACTCAGATCTGTTCACGAATTTGGGGGATTTCACTCAAATGTTTCCACCATTTTCCCCCAAATTCACACACACATATATATAATATTTGATAGTGAATCTTCCCAATTCGCACTTGTTATGGCCTGTAACAGTCTGGTGTTTGAACCAGAAGCTCTGATACCAATTTGTAATGTACCTAGCATCCCACAGGCTGGGCATGCCACACCAAGAACACACTTCTTGGCTGATTTCGAATTTCTGATAACAATTAATTAATAAAGAAGCATGAAATACCTACATGCAATGATCAACATTCATACTACAACATAAAAGCCATGCACAATATACCATGCAAAACATTAACTAGCAAGCATGCATATTATAAGTACAAATCTCAGATGTAATAATTTAATATGCAACAGAATAATTTATACATAGGTAATTAATACCATAACATAGAGAAATTATCTTTTATAGAAGAGAACCACTGACTGGCTATAGACCAAGGATGTTCCACCCAACCATAGACACTGTTGTTCCAACTCTTAACAACAATGTCACCCCCAGGCTAGGGCTATGAATCCATAAGGACAGTTCCAGAGTGTTACTCGGCTTCCCAAACCAGTCCGCACTTAAGCTCTCACATGCATCTCCAACACTCACAACAATCCAATTACTCAAGTCTCTTCTACCCAGCCTGCACCACCTAAGAGAATGGACCTCCACCCTTCTCTACCATATAGTCCCTCAGGAAGTCCTTCTCCTTCTAGGGCTCTGGTGTAGCTGGTCTAGAATCTTCATGTTGGAACTCGCAGGACTTGCAGTTGTGAGAAAATTTGGACACAGGCCAAGCATCTCAGACATGCATGCCTCAAATCATGATTGAATTACACCAACAATCCATATATCCAATAAAAACGTGGTTGTTCTTCAATGGTTTGATTTCATTTCCCAAGACAAACATGAATGAGAAAATATGAGTGAGAGAAGGAATGAATGGAGTGCATACTCCATGAGAGAGGTTGTACAATGAAAACATCAGGTGAATGAACACATGAGGTGACCAACAACAACACCATAATGGGTACAAGAATGAGAGTGAGCAAATGACCAAAACAAAGGAGAGAATTTTCCAACGAGAGAACCCCTTCCATAGACCAGGGAACTTTTTTTTTAATTCGTGGGGATCAAGAACCTCTTGTCCTTCCCCCAATAGCTCACGTAACTAATCCCCCCCCCATTAAACAAAATGGTTAATTAAAAAATTAAATAAACAATTAGCCCCTCAAGCCCCCTCTCTTGTGGAATCATATCCCCCTATAAATCTAGTCCTTTTCATTCTATAAACCAATGATGTATTTGATATTAATAATGATCACACATTACATTTCTTAGGCACATTGCCCTCTTTTAATTGTTTGGGCACTCTGGCCTCTCAACAATGTAACCATGCATTATTTAATATGGTAGCTCAAAACCCGGGGTGTTACAATTATTATTTCTTATTGATTTTGGATTACTATTCAATTCACATTTATAGGTGCATGTTTTGAATCCTCTGTCCAATACCTTTCCAACAACAACTTTCTTTCTCAATTATGAGTTACGAGTAGAAAGTTATGGCCCTTTGATTATTTCTCTTTTCCTCATTCTGCCCACCCTTCAACTAGGTGCAATTTTTAGTTTTACTTATGAATACTTGCACCTGATCCATTTTCAAGTTGATAGGCATTCAATTGGGTTCCTTCATTTCCTTATTTTGGAAATTTTGTCCAAGTTTCACCTTCATCTAAGCTTTAGGCTGTTAGATACAGCCTGCTGAAGTTTTAGGTCATTTTATCTTCTTAGCCTTGAATGCTACAGGTGCCTTCTATGTCCTCTTGTGAATTTATAGGTGCCTAATTTTTTGTTTTGACTCCATGGATTTCTTCTATGGCCAAATATATTTCCATGGACTTCTCCTATGCCCCAATCTGATTCTAGAGTAGGAAATTATGGCCCTTAGAAGTTAATTGGCTCTCAAAATTTTCCTTCTACTATTTGGCCTGTAACTCCCTCATACTAAATCCATTTGATGAACCATTTACACCATTAGAAATATCTCTTCGATATATTTTATTTGAGTTGTAGAGAAGTATTTTACCTTGATACACTCTATAATCGTGGTTTTGGGTAGCTAAAAATGCTATTTAGGCCTGCAAAAACATGACCTAAAAACGTTGTAATTTTTCGAGGAAATTAACTGATTTTTTTTTATATGGATGCTAATATGGGTTCTAGGTCCACTTGGCACCCTGATATGATGCCATGTGGACCTCTTGGACTTCCTATAATTGCATCGTTGGCCTTCTCTCTCTTCCTTTTCTCTCTCTCCCTTTACGCGAGCCTTGAAATTTGTTAAAATATTGATATTTTACGACCTCCCCTGCCCAGTTGCAATGTTTATGACTTGTATGGGACATAGGTCCCACTTTCACTTTCAAAATTAGACATGGTATATCATTATTGGTCATGAGGATGGTTGGGTCCCGTCTCACACCTTTTTCCCTTGGTGCATGCGAACTTGTATGTCTCCTAGATCCTATGGTTGAGATTGTGCAAGATCAATGATTGAATGAACATGTTGCATAAAAAGCATGCATGAGTGTTAATATCCTTTTGGGGCATGACAATTAATTCTTTTTTCTATATGGCACCATCTCAAATGGTACAAGGTCCATAAGCCAAAACCGCTTTGCTCCCATGCGACAATGGTTTATGGTATCGACTAAACCACCATGCGCACATAACTCCCACATCACCTACCACTGTGCCACCCACTACCATTGTGTACTTGCCTATGTGGTAGTACAATTCACCGCCACGTCACTTCCATGTGGCCTCTATGTCACCACCACATCATGATGGAAAAATACTTAATTTTTTCCAATTTTTCCCAATTTTCGAATTTCTTTAGAAACTTGTAAATTTCAATTTTTTTCCCTAGCTTCCATGGAAATCAATAATTAAGCTTACTTCATCCAAATTATACCCTGTAGAGGATTGATTACCTCCACATATGACTAATGGGATTTTATGGGAACAAATTTCACTCAAATTTGCTCATAAATTCAATATTTTTTCTCAATTTCTCCATGTCCATTCTGCAATTCCATAATTCGACAAATTATAGTTCCAATAATGCCTAGACTGAGATTAAAATTGGGGATTTTTAATCCCTGGATAATTTTTCCTCAATTACTCATGAAATTTCCCCAATTTCACTTCAGTAATTTCGATAAAGATGTTGCAAACATCCCTTTCAAACATTCTATCAAATAGTTTTCATGCATATTCTAAACATTTTACTTATGTTCTCTATATTTGGCCCACTGCAGGTCCAATATTCAACTTGTGGCTCTGATACCACATTACAGTGTCCCCATTACCAACAAATCAATTGAAATTTTTGTAATACCACATTATAGTTCCCCATTATTACAAAGTCGGCAAAAATTTCTTTGATACCACATTGTAGCATCCCCATCCCTGAGATGGGAAATGCCACATGAAATTTCAAACTCTGTTATCGTTAAATTAAATAAAAATTTCTCTTCATATGCACATAATTATACAGACTACAACAGATATATACATGCATAATAATATATGAAGAAACCAGAATATAAATGCACAGTTATGCACACAACAATTAAATAAAATACACATAACACACTTATCTTTTGTAAAAGTTTCCAACTGCTTGAAAACCTTAGATGTTCCTCCTAGCCATAGAATTTTCTACTCATAAACTTTTAACAGTAGGTGACCCGCGAGTTGGGGATAAAACTTCACTAGGGAAAAGGAATCCTAAGATAGACTAAGGTATGTCCATAAAAAAAAAAATAGACTCAGGTGCCAACTCTAGAAAAGAACCTCCAACCTCTCATTCCGCAGATGGATGTCCCACCCCAAGAAGTGTGCCCCTATCTACTCAACAATCCTTCGGATGCCCCACTTCCCTTTCGAGGATTCAACAACAGGATGGATAGGAAGTATTAGAGCCCTGTAGCTACAACTTAGCACCTTGGGAAAAAAATTCCCAGCGGTCTTCTTACCTTGAGAGAATGCTCACGGGCCTGATAACTCGCTTCTTCAACACCACACGAGCCTGAAAACCTGCTTGTTCAGCTCAATATACCTTGGTTAATGGTTAACCTCAACTACAAAGATTTCCAAGTACAAGCATGGTGATGAATCCTAGTATGGATGACCAAAGTGAGTGAAAATGATAGGAAAATACATTATTTCCCAACTTTATATTTGCATGTTCCCAACTTGACACTTGTCAAGCTAGGAATTTCATGGGCTCCACTTGGTGATACATTTCTCACTCTTAGGAATTTAGGATAAAATCATACCCCACAACTTAGACTTTAGGAAATATTATAATAATATTTTCTTGGCTTAAGCTCCCTTGGCTTAGCCCCTCTTCCTAGACCCTTATCCCCCTTTCCCTTATAGTGGAGTTTACCCCCCCATACTCTTTTGTTTGGTTGGTCTGCAACAATGATGCAGTTTATTAATATCTTAGTGTGATTACATTTTACAAAGATAGTCTCATTTTCCTTTTAGCATCCAAGATCTTTAGCCCAATATCCATGCAATAACTATGGCCTCAAAACATATATACAAAATCTCTCTAGCCCCAAAGTATCCTGACTCACCAACCTATATGTAAATTTACATTACAATTGTGGTTCGGCCTAGGGGTATTACAATTTTTCAATTGGGATTGATGTTGAATGGGTAATTTTTCTTGACTGATTATTTCTCTTGACTTACTTTCCAATCTTTAATGAAAAATACCTTTGTTGTTGCTACCCCATATTTACTACTTGTTGTTGGGTTCTCTTCTTATTTTTCATCCAATTTTCATTATTTTTTATGACCGACATTCTAGATTTAGGATTAATTTAGCTTAGTCCTATTTACATGAATTAGACTCGGTTTTAGTTCTTTCTTTATTCTTGCTTCCATCCTTAATTTCAATGCTGGTATGTCGCCTGAGATGATTTGATTTGAATTCTTAGTCTACCTTGAGGATTACACTTTAAATTTGAACTAAGGGATTGGTCCAATTCTAGTCACATACTAAAGACTTTTTTTATGAGTCATAAGATACATGGGATGCTCTATATAAATGAGAATTCATGAAGTTCTTAACCATGGGCATGGACTAATAGTTGTGTTGGAACTCATGTGCCTACTGAGCCTACCATAATAACCCACAAGTATAGGAAAGTGCCTATCTACCTTTTCCTTTGAGCTCCATTCACTTGATATTAATAAAATGACCAATAATATGATGGTTTTTGGGGATACTTGTGGGCTAAACTAAAATGCATAACATATACTAAACAAATCAAATTAACTATATATATAAGGGTGAGCATATTTGAAATAAAAAGGAAGTTGAAAGCACTATATATAGTGTGGGAAGTACAAGTAAACCCATAGAGACCATGGACGCCTGCTGGTAGAGGGGATATTCTTGTATGGTACCGAGGAAACTTCATTAAGGATATGGATGCTCACTGGAATCGAAGAAATTCCAGGGAAAGAGAGATGAGGAACACACTTATGTAGATGTTTGCTTGTTATAAAAAGTGAAAACCCATAGTTGAACCAAAATCAATCTGAAGTGTGTAGCCATTAAAATAATTTACCTCATTATTTGTCTCTTTGAAAATGGTGTGATATATTACAAGTACCATAAATATTGGATTACAATGCAAGAGCATCGCTCCAAATCAACCATGTGTTAGAAAGCCAACACATTAGTGCACTTATAGGGAAAAAATCTCAAAGAAGGACACACCAGTCCTTTCAAATTTTGAGCTTAAATTTTAAATTTAATGTAATTTAAGTCTGTAAGGCTCAAGGAAAGTCGAGCCAATGTCTTTGTACATGCCAAGTGTAGATTCACCTTTAATGGCTGACAGTTAGGTGGATCTAGATCCGATTCAGACTAGATGGCAATTGAATGCAAATTAATGAGGTAGGTGAGGAAGGCTCAAGAACCCCCTCCTTTGTAAAAAGATCATTGTATCAAAAATTGATTAGTGCAATGAGAGGTTGTTGAAGGTTAGCTTATAAGGAGAATAGGAGAAGAGAGGAAAAGGAACTGGGACTCAGTTGCATTCCAACCTTTTACATAGTGTAAAAATAATTCAATATTAATAGAAAAGAAGATTTCCTTGCATATGATTCTTATGTCTATGTTCTATGTGTTCTTTGAATGTTTTCTGTGTTTATTCATGTATGCTATGAATGTCGTGAGTATGCTATATTCCCTTTGCAGGAATTGGATAGAATTCTCTATTTGTCTGTAGTTTTCTAAGTGTTCTGGACTCTTTAGGCATGTGCAAGGAGTGTAGATCAGAGTAGTTGAAAAACTCTGAGAAGCTCATGCAAGGAGTGCACTAGAACTCTGTTTCTAGTTTAGAAGAGAGAGTGCTAGGTGGGCACACCAAAACAATTCTTAAATCTCAAAAGGAGTAGTGCAAGTGAAAGAAAACCAGAGGTACTGAATACTCTAAGGAAGGCTTTGCAAGGAGTGCATTGAGAAAACACAAGGACTCTGCTTCGATTTCTGTGAGGAGATTCCTAGGTGGGCGCATCAAAGTTACTTAACACTTTTATAGGAGGCACAAGGAGTGTGCAAGCATGATTTTTTCTTAATACAAATCCAAAGGAGGAAAATCTGCAAGGAGTGCCCCAGAGATAAGTTTTTTCAAGTTTTAAGGCCAGGACGAAGAAATTGAGTGCCACGAGGGCACATGAAATTGTTAAATAAGAAAAGGGCTAAGACCCTTAGAAGTTTGAGAAAATATAAGCTAAAGAGAGATAGTGAATTTGTGCACAGAGTCTCTGCAAGGAGTGCATAAGGCCGAGTACAGTCTAACTTCCAGACTACAAGAGGAGCGCAAGGTGCGTGCGGGTGAAATTACTTCAAGTTCAAAGTTCAGGAAAAGCAGCACAAGATGAAGCCCATGATTTAATCGTATGAGAGAAGATTCAAAGGTCGAAGCCTTTGAGAATTTGGAAAAAAAATCCTTCATCCAGAAGGGAAGCATGGCAGTAGCAGAGGAGGATCCACGATAGTTGTCAGATTTACTATAGGAGAAATATCAACCATCGAATTAGAGTCCAGATAGAAGGAGGAGCACGCACAGAGGAGTAAAAATCCAAGCCATAGGATCTGAGTGCGCAGATCGACAACCATAAGATCTAAGAAGGTTGCATGAACGTTAACCCTGGAAGTCCTTCAGACTTCGGTGTTCGGAGGTTTTTCATATTTAGGCACAGAGGAGATAAGTCTCCCAAAGTCCCAAAGCCTGAAGCATGTTTGGGCCATTGGATGTGAGCCCATGTGTTAGCATATTGAGCGTGGTATGAAAGTCCAGTTATCCGACAAAGTAGAGGTGTAGGCACAGGAGCATACAATATTTCTGAAACTTTGAACAACAGAGCAAATCCTATCCATTGGCACTAGAGACACATGTCACCATATTGCTGATATTTCGAGATTCGACTATCCAAGAGAATGAAGGCATGAAGTGTTTTAGAGAAAGGATTCTCAAAGTTCCAAAGGGAGGAGTAAATCTTAGTTGTTTCCACCAGTGGAAACGTGGCACTAGATCCCATGGTTTGGAGGTTTAGTACTCCAGAGGAACCGAGGAGAAAAGGTTTTTAGGTTGGAAAATCTCGAATGCCTGACGACCAAAGTTAATATCGACCATTGATTTGAAGGAGGACATGTGGAGGGTAGATCGAGGCTCTTCTAATTCAACATTCATAGGCGTCACTAGTTGTGACATCCATGACTCTCGAATCTTCGAGTCCTAGAGCCAATCGTAGTCGTTGGATTCCAATAGAATGAGGACCGTTGATTTTGTTTCCTCGTCACTTTATAGTTCGTCACTTTATAGTTTGACACTCTATAGGATTGTTGGTGTTGTGCATTGAAAAGGCCTGAAGCCCGAAGTGTGAAGGGCATGCAATTCGTTGATTTCTCGAAAGGTGTGAGTCATTGATTTATCCCCTTCATGAGTTCGCCAGTTCGAAACTTTGGGGGATTGGAAGTGTGGTGATGCAGAAAAATCTAAATCCTGGAGCCCCAAGGTCTTCTGTGATCTATATATCTTGGTGGGAGTTTGGGATCATTGACCCTATAGGTGTTCAACAGTCCGCCCATTCGTGTATTCAGAGGAATAGGGGTTTTGTGGCATTGAAGCTCCCAGAGCTAGAAGATACAGAGTGCCAAAATAGAGCGTTGTGCTTCGCGCCTAGTTATATCCCACAATCATATGTGATTCCTGCTAGGAATAAGGGGCCATTTCCCGAGTTTGAGGTAAATCTGAAGTTTGACCTATGGTTTTGGACTAGAGTCACGTGGAGGATTCTGCTGGGGTATTAGGAACCCCAAATATTTGATTTTCTCATGGGAAGAAGGAAAAAAGTTCAGTGGTACATGATTTTGAGGGATCAACAGGGGCTTGAGAGATGATTCAACTCTTGAATTAGAAATATCCTAGATCAGGAGGTTGCACAGATCCCAGGAGGGGGTGGGGGTCTGCATCAAGTGGTATGATAGATGATTTTTGTTTGTAGACCATAGGAAAAGGAAAGAAGCAGAATGTTGATGATCTGTAGGTGAGGATAATTGTTTGCAAGTGTGAAACATACATAAGACTTTCTAGGAGGGAAGGGTAAAGAGATAATGGCTACTAATTTCAATAATTAAGGTTGAGGAAGAGGACTCCAGCAGATGAGCTAAGAGAATATGGAAAAATAGATCAAGGAGACCCGAGAGAGGCTCGAAAAGATAATGCAGAAGATGCAACATGAATCATAGGGAATCTAGAGGTATGAGAGGCCTTTGAAGAAGAAATAAAAATGGCACATCCAATAGATGGTTTCCAGGAGGAAAAAGTAGATGTTGAGGAGGTGGCTGAGGCAAGCTGAAGGCCTCAATGACATAGAGGAGATGGTTTGCATTTGTGCGCCAGAAGATGGAGAAAACCTCCGTGAGGAGGAACATATATCAGCTGAAGATCTCATAGACTGCCAGGAGGGCAAAGGTGAAATTTCAGATTGCCAGGTGGGAAAGGTGAAGAAAATGGGACTGTATAAAAGTCTCAGGAACTCGGAGAGGAGTTCAGATTAGCCAGGAGTGCTGACATAGATGGAGATGAGACTGTAGGAGAGAATCGAGAACTCAAAACAAAGTTTAGATCAATAAGGAGTGTTGACACAAGAGTAAAATCATAGAAGCATTATGATCATTAGAGGAATCAAAATATTCCTACCAAGTAGCCCAATAGAGGTTAGTAAAGGTGCAGAAGAAGAAATACAACCAACATGGATTGTCATGAATAAGTATTTTGAGAAGATATTGATAGCTTCCCAAGTGATAAGAGAAGGAGAGGAGAATTCAGGTAAGGTGCTCACTCAATGGGAGACAGAGTTAGAGTTTTTGGAGGATTGGTTGAGAAATCCGGGGACACAAGAATATTTCCCAAGAGATGTAGTCGTGAATAGTGAAGAAGAATTCTAGAAGGAGGAGCAGCTGGAAACCATTGAATTTATGTGAACAAAAGGAGAGACAGAGGACCTAGAAGAAGATAAATTGTTAGAGGAGATGGCTGAGAAACAACTCGGTAGAATTGTTGTAGAAGTGGAATCTGTAGTGGAGTGGAAAGTCAAGGCCATAGGGGATGAAGTCATAATGGGATATCAGGATGATTTTCCCATTGATATGTGTGAGGAAGAGAATATCCAATAGTAGAGAAGGCTATCGGAGAAGAGGTAGCTAGTGGACCAACTGGACAGATTAATAGAGGAGATAAGAAGGTTGATATTGATATCAGCGCAGGAGACAATCATCACCAGATGGAAGATGACCAAAGGAGATCCTGCAGTAGAAAAAGGGAAGCAAAAACAACAACAACATAGCAAAGGAGTATGTGGACTGTAAGTTTTAAACCTGTGAAGTAAAGCTATGCATATAGATTCTTAAGAAAAACATAAATTAATCAATGGCTCATACACATAGTACACAAAGATTTATACCGGAAACCCTTAACCAGGAGAAAACCTTTCAACGCTTCATTTTATTAATTTCACCATTCACCATACAATATATATACAATGTTTTTAGGTATTCCGTAGATACCAAAACCCTAATCCCTTAATCCGAGATTAATTTAGAAAACCACTAAAAATAGCAAAATCTGCTAAAATAGCAAAAACGCCCAAAAAACAAAATTGGGGTGTTGCGCATAACTGTGGAGGGGGAGGGGATACCTAGCCCCCCTGGGACCCCCATAGGAAGCATTCAACACACATGAAAAAAATATCTCTACTATAGGGATCGTCAGATGCATTTGTCAAATCTGACACGCCCACACACACACATTCAAAGAATATAACACATACCCAACATTCTCCCACTTGTTGTTTTCTTTGCATCCAGGGGTCCACAGGATTATATAGTCAACAATCTAGGGCAACAATTCCCATTGTTACTCTACACCATGAGAACTTTTCTTTGCTCACAGACTTTTTCAATGAATCTGCAACATTCTTCAAAGTGTCAACCTTTTCCATCAACACCTTCTTTTCTTCAACCATGTCTCTCACAAAGTGATACTGAACATCAATATGCTTTGTACTCGAATGATAAGTTGGGTTCTTTTCCAGGAAGATTGCACCTAACTGTCACAATCTAATCTTACTTCTTATTGTACCAACCCAATACCTGAACACAATCTCTATAACCATACTTCTTCCATGATTGCATGAGTGGCTACCATGTATTCAACTTCTATAGTTGAGAGTGCCACTACAACCTGTGTTTTTCTCATCCAACTAATTGCTCCTCCAAATAGGTTAAACACATACCCACTTGTCTATCTTCTACGATCCATATCTCCAACCCAGTATGAATCAACAAATCCATGTATGTCCACCACTCTGTCCAATCCCAGTCTTCCTTGGTAGCACAATCCATAACTGGTAGTGCCACGAAGATACCTGAAGACCCTCTTTACTGTTGTCCAATGATCCTTCCCTGGTTTTGACATATACCTTCTCAAAACTCCCACTTCATGTGCAATGTCCGTTCTAGTACATACCATTGCATACATCAAACTACCAACTGCACTAGAATACAGAACATGGGACATGCCCTCTTCTTATTCCTATGTCTTGGGACACTGATCTACAGATAACTTTACACCTATAGGAATAGGAACCTTGACTGGTTTACTTCCATGCATTTTAAACCTCTGCAATATCGTCTCAACATATTTTCTCTGATTCAACCATAGTTTCTTTTTTGCATGATCTCTTTTAATCTCCATTCCCAGAATGAAGTTAGCAGCACCAAGATCCTTCATGTCAAATTTGGAGGATAACTAGGATTTCACCTCCTTTATAACATCCATGTTATTTCCTACCAACAACATGTCATCAACATACAACACTACATAAATTAAGTGATTACCAACCTGCTTGGAATATACACAGTGATCAACCCTGCTTCTCACAAATCCCAATCCAAGGATGTATTTGTCAAACTTTTGGTACCACATTCTAGGTGATTTATTCAGACCATATAGTGACTTCTTTATCTTACAGACCAGCTCTTTCTTTCCCTTCACTACAAATCCTTTTGGCTACCTCATGTAGATTTGTTCTTCTAGATCACCATGTAGGAATGTTGTCTTCACATCCATCTATTCCACTTCAAGATCAAAATAAGAAACAATAGATAAAATAAATCTAATAGAATTTAACTTAGCAACAGGAGAAAAAATCTCACAAAAGTCAATTCCCTCTACCTAGGAATAACCTTTTGCTACTAACTGAGCTTTGTATTTCTCCACTTTTCCTTCTGCATTAAACTTCTTCTTAAACAACCATTTTCTACCAACATACTTTCTTCGAGCTGGCAACTCAAATATATTCCATGCCTCATTATTATCCAAGGAATCCATTTCTTCAACTATGACCTTCTTCTAGAGTTTACTATCCTCTGAATTCACCACTTCCCTGACAGTTTTGGGATCATCATCTGTAATAGATAAAGAAAAATTGGAATGGAAATCAGGTGGACCATACCTTTTTGTTTGCCTTCTTTCTCTCACTGATCTCCTCAATAATGGGGTATGAGGTTCTTCTTCTTCTTCTGCTTCATCTTCTTCAGATGATTCAGATTTTGCATCATCCAAATCAAGCTTTATTTTCTCAGGTTATTCTTTCCTTGGTAGGAATTCCTATTTGGAAACATATTTTACCTCTCTAAAAACAACATCCCGACTGTAAACAGTCTTCTTAGTTTATGGGTTCCAAAGATTATAAACTTTCACACCATCTTTATAACCAATAAAGATACACTTTTCAGCTTTTTTATCCATCTTACTCCTATTTTTGTTTGGAACATGTACATAAGCATCACAACCAAACACTCTAAGATGTTCAAGAGAGGGTTTATTTCTAGTCCATACCTCGTGTGGAGTTTTATCATCCAACGCTTATGAGGGTGATAGATTGACCAGATAACATGTTGTACCCATTGCCTCTGCCCAAAATTCTATTCCTAACTTGGCACCACTGAGCATGCTCCTTGCTTTTTCCATCAGTGTCTTGTTAATCCTTTCTACAACTCCATTCTGTTGAGGTGTGTATGGAGTAGTTTTCTGCCTTTCTATACCGCACTTCTTACATAATTCTTCGAATTCATTTCTGTAGAATTCTCCACCATTATCTATCCTCAATACCTTTATTGTCTTTATCTTATTTTCTACTAGAGCCTTAAACTCTTTAAATTTATCAAATACCTCAGATTTCTTTCTATGAAAATAAATCCATGTGTTCCTTAAGAAATCATCTATGAATGAAACATAATACATAGATTTATCTAGTGATGGAACATGAACAGGTCCAAACACATCATTATGTATCAACTCTAAGATCCCCTTTGCTCTTGTAGCACCAAATGAAAATATTACTCAATTATGTTTTCCATATATGCAATGTTCACAAAAATTAAAATCCAGAGTGAAATTAAACATACCTTCAACCATAACTTTACCGTGTAGTGTTCGAAGGCCCTTTTCTCCAATATGCCCCAGTCTTTGATGCCACAACATGGTCTTCTTTCCAGGGACAGTATTGGTCTTGTCTTGTTTATTTGTCTTCTCAGGGACAACAAAATGTTTACACCCATTAGTATAAGTGCTTCCCAACAATTTGTACAGAGTTCCACACCAAACTCTCTCATCAACACCATTTCTCCCCGTACCATCTTGCAAGTTCCATTTCCAAATACAGTATCCACTCCTGCATCATCCAACTTGCTTACAGATATTAGGCTCCTGGCTAGTTTTGGAATGTGCAGAACCCCAGGGAGAGTTATAATCCTTCAATATTTTAGCAACAACTTAGCCCTTCCACGTCCCATGATTTTGTCTATCGAGTCATCTCCTAGGAATACATCACCACCATCGTATTTTCTGTATTTAGAGAACCACTCCCTATGAGGATTCATATGGTATGATGCAATTGATTCGATCAACAATACATCACGGTCTACATGTGTACCTGTAGATTCCAGGTAAACATCACCTCCTTCTTCGGTGGAGGTTTTCTCCTCTGTGGAAGAGGTACTATCGAATCCATTTGGTTTATAAACCTTCTTAGACTTCCAATATTTCTTATAATTCCCTGTATTACCACACTTCCAACATTTCCTCAAATATTTTCCTGGAGACTTAGATCTACCTGTAGATTTATATTCCCCCCCGAAGAGTTACCAGGATTCTTGTCTTGGGTACGACCTCTTACAGATAAATCATCTGTGCTATGACCATCCATACTTGTCCACCTCATCTCTTCAAATAGCAAGGATGCAACTACATCCTCATACTTCAATGTAGATTGAGTGGTACTACCAATTTCTACAACCACATTATCCCAAGAGCCTGGCAAAGAACATAACAAAGTAATATAGTTATCTTCTTTTGCAATTGTAATATTAACAGAGCCAAGTTGACTTACCAGAGTATTAAAGGAATTTAGATGTTCTGTCACAGAATATCCATATTCCATCCTAAGATGATACAACTTCTTTCGAAGAAACAACTTGCTTACCACAGACTTTGATTGATACAAATTCCCTAACTTATCCCAGAGTTCCTTGGATGTAGATTCTCTTGAGACATTCAACAACACCGAATCTTCTAGGCAGAGTCGAATAGTACTCCTTTCTCTTTTGTCCAAATTCTCCCAATATTCCTTTGACATACCAGTAGGTGGTGTACTAGTAGTTTGTGTACTAGTAGGTTCTGTACCAGTCAACTGTGTGCCAGTAGGCTGCATACCAGTAGGCTGTGTACTAAGATCCACATCGATCCATTGTTCTTTTTCTATAGGAAGGTCCTCCATCTTGAGCTTCCATAGCTCAAAGTTTTTACCATTGAAATTCTCTATATCGATTCTAGAAGAGCTCGCCATTCCTCTTTCTACACTCGAATATCCACTGCAAAAGCTCCCACTAAAACCAGGTTTATCACAGACCCAAGATAAACTTGATCTATCAATACCAAGACAAACCCTCAGCAACAAAGGCATCCCTCTAAAGACAAAAATGAGCTCGGATACCACATTTAAGTTTTTAAACCTATGAAGTAAAGCGATGCATATTTATTCTTAAGAAAAACATAAATTAATCAATGGCTCATACACATAGTACATAGAGATTTATACAAGAAACCCTTAACCTGGAGAAAACCTTTCAACGCTTCATTGTATTAATTTCACCATTCACCATACAATATATATATATATATATATATACAATGTTTTTAGGTATTCCTTAGATACCAAAACCCTAATCCCTTAATCCAAGATTAATTTAGAAAACCGCTAAAAATAGAAAAATCCGCTAAAATAGAAAAAACACCCCAAATTTATTTTTGGGGGCGCTACCCCGAACCTTGTCGGGTCCGGGATATTGCTCGGAGCCAAATGTTGCACGTAACCATGAGGGGACATACCTTCCCCCCATGGTACCCCCCTAGGAAGAACCCAGGATCGTCAAACGCAATTGTCAAATATGATGCTCCCACACACACACATGCAAAGAATATAACACATACCCAACATGGACAACTCCAGAATGAAGTTTAGGACCCTAGAGGATATCAACAACAGTAACAGAGGAGCCATGAGTAGGAGCTCACGATTTTTCCACCATGGGAGTATGATGCAGGAGAATCGCTCCAACTTAACCATGCATCAACAAGCTAACACGTCAGCACACTTAGAGAGAACAGATCCCAAAGAAAGACACGTCAGTCCTTTCAAATTTTTATCTTAAATTCAATATTTAATGTAATTTAAGTCTGTAAGGATCAAGGAAATATGAGCCAATGTATTTGTACATGCCAAGTGTAGAGTATCCTTTAATGGCTGACAGTTAGGTGGATCTATATTCGATTAAGAGTAGATGGAAATTGAATGTAAATTAATGAGGTAGGTGAGGAAGGCTCGAGAATCCCATCCTTTGTAAAAAGATCATTGTATCAAAAATTGATTAGTGAAATGAGAGGTTGTTGAAGGTTAGATGGTAAGGATAATATGAGAAGAGAGGAGAAGGAACTGGGACTCAATTGCAGTCTATCTTTGTACATAGTGTAAAAGCATTCAATATTAATAAAAAAGAAGATTTCCCTGCATATGATTCTTATGTGTATGCTTTGTGTGTTCTTTGATTGTTTTTTGTGTTTATTCATGTATTCTATGAATGATGTGAGTATTCTATATTCCATTTGTAGGAATTGGATAGACTTCTCTATCTTTCTGTAGTTTTCTAAGTGTTCTGGACTCTTTAGGGTTGTGCAAGGAGTGAACACCAGAGTAGTTGAAAAACTCTGAGAAGCTGGTGCAAGGAGTGCACTAGAACTCTATTTTGAGTTCATAAGAGAGAGTGCCAGGTGGTCACACCAGAACAATTGTTAAATATTCGAAGGAGTAGTGCAAGTGAAATCACACCAGAGTTACTAAACACTCTGAGGTAGGCTCTGCTAGGATTGCATTGAGCAGGCACAAGATTTTTTTTTCGATTTCTATGAGGAGATTCCCAAGTGGGCGCATCAAAGTTACTGGACACTCTGAGAGGAGGTGCAAGTGTGATTTTTTATTAATAAAAAATCCCAAGGAGGAAGCTTTGTAAGGAGTGTATTGAGCAAGTGCAGGGAGTGTGCGAGAGATAAAGTTTGTCAAGTTTTAAGCTCAAGACAAAGAGTTTGAGTGCTAGGAGGGAATGATAAATTGTTAAAGGAGAAAAGGGTTGAGACCCTTATAATTTTGAGCAAGTATAAGCTCATGCGATATAGTGCAATTGTGCACAGATTCTCTGCAAGGAGTGCAGAAGGAACATTATAGTCTAACTTCCAGACTGTAGGAGGAGTGCAAGGTGTGTGCGGGTGAACTTACTTCAAGTTAAAAGTTTAGGAGAGGTAGTGTAGGTAGAATCCTAGGAGTCAGTCTTATTAGATAATATTCAAAGGTCGAAGTCTTTGAGAATTTGAGAAAAAAAATCCTTCATCTAGAAGGGAAGCGCAGCAGTAGCAGAGGAGGAGCTACAACAATCGTCAGATTGACTGTAGGAGAAATCTAGGTCGTCGAATTGGAGTCCAAACGGAAGGAGGAGAGCGCATGGAGGAGGACATATCCTAGCGATAGGATCAAAGTGTGGGGATCGAAAATAGTTATATCTAGGTAAGTTTCACATGCATTAACCCTGGAAGTCCTTCGAACTTCGATGTTCAGAGGTTTTTCGTATTTAAGCACAGAGGAGACAAGTCTCTCGAAGTCTTGAAGCTCGAAGTGTGTTTGGGCCATTGGATGTGAGGCCACGTGTCAAGAGATCGAGCGTGGTCCAAAAGTCTGGTTATTCAACAAAGTAGAGGTGTAGGTGTAGGAGCATACAAGATTCTCAAAGCTCCGAACAACAGAGTGAATCGTAATCATTGGCGCAGGAGACACGCGTCACCATATTGTTGATAGTTCAGGATTCTTCTAACTGAGAGAATGGATGAGTCAATTGTTTTGGAGCAATGATTCCCAAAGCTCTGAAGGCCAGAGTAAGTCCTAGCCATTTCCACCAATGGACATGTGGAGTTATATCTCGTGGTTCAGAGGTTTAGTACTCGAGAGGAACTGAGGAGAAAAGTTTTTTAGGTTGGAAAATACCAAAGGCCCGAAGGTTAGAGTTAATATCATCCATCTATTTGAAGGAGGACACATGGAGGGTAGATCGAGGCTCCACTAATTTGACATTTGGAGGTTTCTCTAGTTGTGACAACCATGAATCTTGAAGCCCGTAGTCCTAGAGCCAATCGTAGGAGTTAGTTGTCGATAGAAAGAGGACCCTTTATTTTGATGCCTCGTCACTTCAGAATTCGGCACTGCAGAGGATTGTTGGTGTTGTACATTGAAAAGGAACAAAGTGTGAAGTGCGAAGGGCACGGGAGCCGTTTATTTCTAGAATTATGTGAGCCGTTGATTTATCCCCTTCATGAGTTCGCTAGTTCGACACTCCGAGGGATTGGAAGTGTTGTATTGCAGAAAAATATGAAGCTTGGATCCCTGAGGTCTTCTATGAGCCGTATATATTGGCAGGAATTTGGGACCAGTGACTTTGTAGGTGTTCGACAATCTGCCCGTTCACGTATTCAGAGGAATAGGGGTTTTGTGGCATTGAATCTCTCGTAGCCTAAAGCTCTGGAGTTCCAAAATGGATCACTGTGCTTGGTTCCTAGTTATAACCCATGGTCATATGTGATTCCCACCGGGAGAAAAGGGGCCAATGCTTGAATTTGATGTAAAAGTGAAGTTTGTTCTATAGTTTTAGCCTAAAGTCATGTGGAGGATTCCAATGGGATATTAGGAACCCCACGGGGAAGAAGAAAAAAAGGCCCATGGTACCTGATTTTGAGGGCTCAGTAGGGGCCTGAGAGATGATTCAAATCCTGAATTAGAACGATCCTAGACCAGGAGGTCACGCGGACCCTAGGAAGGGGTGGGGGTCTGCATCAGATTATCTCTTTCATAAATTTGGCATTATTGTGGTACCCATGATTATTAGAAAATTGTCCACAGTTTGTTGAACTTGAACTTGTGGTACCCTAGAATTATACTGACAGAGATAGTTGTTTCTTCCAGTGTGTTTTCATTTTTTGAGGCCACAACTACTCCCATTTCCCTTTTCTTTTACAAGAGAAAGGAAAGCCCCCCCCCCCCGACTAAAATTTCACCCCTAATACCTAATCCTCTACCACTTGAGCGTAATGTTAATTCTTTGTCTACCTTGAGGGAGTTGGGGGTTTGATCTTAAATGATGGTTTTCTTGAATGAGTTTCATGTTGAACTTTTTTTGAATGGATAAATCAAATATGCATCTTCTTGCTTTCATGTTTTTCTTCATGTCTTCATCTTTATTCTTTTGCATGAAGATCCTACTCTTATGTTTCAAATTCCAAGTCTAAATAAAAAAATAACTAATCCTTATTTTGAGTTGGGACTTGGCACATGAAGTATCAAGACACTTATCTACAACCACCCATGATTATTGTTGAAGAAACCTAATTATCATTTATAAATTTACAATAAGCTAGGGAATATAACATTTATGGAGTATTGGAAAGTATCCTTTTAATAGTGTGGCTGATCTCATTTTTCTATTTTACAGGAGCAGGTTTGCATGGCCACTTCATTTAAGTGACTGCACCATCCTTGACATGCATGTTTGGAAATATCTTGATCCTTATCCAGAACCTTGACCTTGATCCTTTCCAATATTCTCCTTATCAGGAAGAAAATTAGATTGGCCTGTAGTTGCCTCAAGGTTTGAACCTCCCAAGGATATTAGATCCACCTTTCTCGCAATACTATCCCCACGCCTCTTCAGATTGATTTCTACCAAGTTCCTTTTTCAATCTTCCCGTTCGCCAAAACTTAGGCCAAAATCCTATTGAGCTTCACGGATTTAAGTCTTTTTCATGTCGTCACCTAATTCCTATTCACTATATATCACAATGAGTATCATGCAGACCTAGCATGAGAACCTATTCCTTGATATGGTCACATTCCCACTCTTCACAAACTTATCAGTCCCCCCCCCCTCAAGATGTTCATATTTACTAGATTGACCGGTGTCCTGCATTTAGTTGGTGTTGATCTCCTTTTATTCCATTTGTCACTATTTGTGACATTGATTTTTCACATGACGTGTCATCTTTTTCCTCTTCATCGTTTTCCATTCTTCCCCGCTGAATCTCATTATTCTTAATCACCATATGAACTAGCTATTTGCCTTGACACCCAATTTCTCAAAACCTACCTCATATACCTTATTCCTAATTCCCCCCAGGTGTGGAGCCCTCATTGGCAAAACCCTGATCCATGGAACCATGATGGGCATGGAACCCTGACTTGTGTATAATTTGGCCTTATTTTCTAATTTGTATTTTTACTTTTGTATATATTTTTGTATCTTTTTATTTATTTTTGTTTTTATTTTTATTTATTTCATTATTTATTTTTATTTTTTCCATGGTTTTGCAAAACCACATGGTTTGATTGCACATGGTATTTTCCCATGGGTTTTCCTAAAGTTACATTAAATATTTATTTTTACATGGACTAAATTAAGTTCACTTTAAAAAAAAAATTTAAATGGGCCAAATATGTTTTTACATTGATAAATTATTTTTTTTACATAAATAAATTATTTGTTACCTAGTGTGTTTTTCCCAAGACCTAATGTAATATATGTACATCCTCGCTTTTCTCATATCTACGTAAAACTAAAAAAAAATGACTTTTTATATTTATTTATTTTATTTTGTTTTACCTTTTACTCCTTAGTCCTAGGTTCTACATATTCATTTTATTTTTCTCATTTAATTCGGTTTTTATATTAATTTTATTTAGTTTCTCTTTTTTAAACTTAATATTTTCATTTTTTCCTCGCTAAAATTCAATGTAATATCTAATGAGACCCCTCCCCAATTTTCTCCCCATTGCTCCTCACATTTACTTCATGGTAAGTTCCATGATAAATTACCATTTAAAATAACCTTAATATTTTGTAGGAATCCCCTCCTTCCTTCCCAAATCCCTTGGTATAGCATTACATGATTATTTTAATATGCCCCAAGACTAAGCCATAAGGGAATCAAACTTAGCCTGATCATATTATTATTTAATGGATCACTAGGAGACCTCATCGAAATGATCCATAGGATCCATCAATGGAGTCACCCCCCCTTTTCATTTCCCTACCATGGTTTTTGATGGCCCATCATCGAAACATCCCATTGTAGTCAACCCTCCATGGAATGTCGTGACCAAGAGACATGTCGAGCCTTCGAGAGAAGGATTAATTTATTAATGTTCATATCATCAAAATCCTATGTCGTAGAAATATATACCAAGACTTAACACCTCCCTTACCACGAGACCCCGATGACCATGTATTTTTAATATTCTTTTCGGAGGGTTACTTTAATATATTTGTTGGAAAATGTGCACTCACCAGAAAGGGTATTAATTTAAAATTTATTTTGGGACTAGAAAGGGTATTAATTTAAAATTTATTTTGGGGATTAAATCATGGGAAGTGTTGATATTTTAATATTATTTAAATCCCATGTCATCGAAAGAACCCAACGAAACTTACCATAGGGATTTACCATTTACCAAGACTTACCACATTTCGATGAACAACCCTTCCAATTGTTATCCCTAAATTCTGTACCAGACTACCAGACCTCAATTATTGCAATGTTTTAAACTTGTAGGTGAATATTAGTTTATGGATCATGAAGTAGGATTAGGATGGAAAGTCTTAAACTATTGACACTCTTTCAATTAAATAATGAGCAACATTTCACTTATTCAAGAGTATTCATATTTATAGACTAGACAAATATGATTGAAAGTACAAAAGAATGAGAAAATAATATAAATCAACAATTTGTTGTTGATTTATATGAAGCAAAAATTCAAGTTAAGCAAGATATATTGAAACTTTAAGTAACTCTTTAAATACAAATATTTAAAACATGCAATGTATTAGTAAATGACTCACTAAAATTATAGCCGAAACAAAGATAAACAAATGCTTTGCATATATTTCAATTGCTCGATAGAAAAGATGAAAACATAAGAGGATATTATAACCATCAGGATGTTAAATTTCTTGAGTATAAAACGTTGCATATAATGAGAACTATGTGATTTCTAGAGATATGATTTCCTTTATCTTTCTATTGAGAATTCTTCTTTTTAATCTTGTTTTGATTTGTGTCTAAGGTTTTCTCAACTTTCATGACTGAGAATTATTCCACATGCACAATTATATCTTTGTCAGAAGGGAAATTTGACTCTTCTGTAGTTCTTTTGATTCTTTTTCTAGTATACATATGTTTAATTTCATGGACACTTTGTTTTCTAATGATAGGTGACAATTCATGTCCCAAGGCATTTCCTTCTTGCAAGGCTAATTTCTTTCTGCTTGATTTGGTTTCTCTGGTTATAGATGGAGCTCTTATTTCTTCACATGTTATGTATTTTTGAACCATGGGTAAAGAACTCTTCCATTCCTCCTTAAGCCATGTATTATGGATTCCCCTGCTCCAATCTGTGTTTTGGTGATATTCTGTGAGAAATTGATTGTAGAAGTCCCCTGCGATTTTTTTATTTTTGAACCATATTTCTCTATAGATAGGAAAATTGAAGGTTGTAGAAATGGAATGCTCAGAAACCTGGATGATTAGGTTCCCAAGTTGATTTTGGTACATGTTTAAATTCCTTGCAAATGTCATGGCGACCTCTGTGTGATGTCCCTGGAAAGAACAACATAACTGATACCAATGTGCCTGAACAAATTTCTCTTTAAATTCTGGTAGGGCTTCCAAGAGCTCAATCCTGTCTGGTTCGAATCAAAGGATATGACCACCTCCGTGCCATGCCATTAGAAACAATAAACCCTAGCTCTTGTGTTATCCAAAAACATTTCCTCTAAAATTTTTAGGGTTTGATTATACCTACAATAATAAGATTTTCCTCACACACACACAAAAAAAAATCATCACATGTATTAGTCTTCAAATAAATACGGTTTTGAATTTATGAAATAATAAGGAATGTAATGGATGGGACCATAAATTTCGATGATATCCTGGTGAAAGGATGGGAATTGAAAGATACTCTTCATGATTTCATGTTATAATAAACTGAATCACCACCTTTGATGGATACTATCTGATTTGAAATATTGTAATGATTAGAGGGTGTGTCAATTCATCACTGTTCCCAAATGATGTTTTTGACATGCGTTGTCGAAATACCCGCGTTTTGGTATCACAATTATAGTGAAAATACATTGTGAAAACAAATCACTTTTTGCAGTGACATATTGTTTAGTCTCACAAATTAAGAATTCGTCCTTGATTGTGACTGAAATATTTGTAACACTTTAATAATATCTTAAGAAAGAAGAACATAAAATTAAATCAAAGAAAGGGCAATCAAACCAAAAGGTGAACAAAACACATGAAGGATAAAGAAGATAAAGGAAATATTAACTTTGAGGAAGACTTGTGGATGAGTAGGCTAGGCTTAGGGGTACATAGAAGTTATATAGGTTTTGGTACTAACATCAACCATGCATTATTTAATATTATTTTAAAGGGTTATTTTAATATTATTTATGGGAAAATGTTCACACATCCAAATTAAAATTATTTTAATATTTATTGTTGGAGAGCGTACACCTATCATAAAGATTATTTCAATGTTTTTATAACCCATCTGGAGCTGTGTCGTTGGGAGTTGCTTAGTCCATTGGAGACGGCATGAAAAAATCAATCCAATGACGAATTTCATATCAATGGGGAATTTCATATCAACTAAGACTTTGGACTATGTTTCATTTTGAGGTGGGGGGTATTTATTATTTTTTTCTATTTTATTAAATTTTACATGGGTGGTGGGGATATTTATTATGTATTATTTATTAATTTCTAATTTCATGTGGGTGGGGGAATATTTTTTATTTTAGTACTGTTTTATTTTCACATAGATTTTGGGGAAATTTTATTAATTTGTATTTTTATTGTAATTTTATGTAGTTAATTTTAATAAAAAATTTTCCCCCTAATTTTTAGGATGTAAATTAGGAAAAATGACATTACAAGACATAGGTCCTATTCCTTCCCTAGGTTCTTATTCAAATGCGCTAAAGTGGATACAACTATTTAAACCACTCAATATTGAGTTTTCTTATGCATGTGGGATTTTTATTTTCAGGTTAAGAATCAATGGTTAGATTCACCTACATGCATGATCAAGGGTTGTTGAGCACTATTTTTCAAACAAGCATATCTAGAGCTGAAAGTGTTAGAATTGAGACCATGATACTACATTGGAAAGGTATCGAATCGAATAATGCATTGGGAGAGGTAACAAAAATCCTAAAAATCCATAAAAGTAACAAAAATCCTAAAAAATCATAGAGAACAACGGAGCATGAATTTGGGGGGAAATTGACTAGGAAAATTTTAGACGGCCATATCCAAGGCTACATGAAACAAAATCAGGCTTGAGATAGGTATACATAAATATAGAAGAGAGAAGAATATGATGGAACACAAAGTATTGACAGATTGAGTTAATAAATTCCTAGAAAACACATAACACAAAAGAGTCTCAAATTTAATTAAAGAATAGGTTGTATAATGTTCAAACAACCACAACTTGAGCGACATGAGTCGAAATCAAACCTGCAAGAGAAGGATGGAAGGATGAGACTAAGGAGAAGGAGGCATGATGATCTTAATTATAAGACAAACATTATAAATTCCTACAAACATCATGAGGGATAGACGATGACACCAACAAGTTAGAGTTAATAACATTTTTAGTGAATATCATCTGTAAATTTCCTTAGGGAGAAAATAAGGACTCAAGAGTTTCTTTAGCTTATGTTTGTGACTCCCACATGTTCATTTTTTAAAATGTAAAAGAAATTTGAAATTCCAAATGACAAAATAAAGGGAAAATGATGTGAACAGTCACTAGAGTTGAAGAGTCTCTCTTGTCTTATAAAAGAGAGCTCATTGAATGTACAGAGGGAATTTTTCCCTTTGTAAATGAAATATGGTATTTTTACTTCTAAATGAATGAAGAGAAAGAGACATTCTAGGAACTTGTGATTTTGGTAGATGTGCATGAGACTATTCTTTGAGCATTTTTCTTTTTCCTAAGTAGTATGGAATTCTATTGTATGAACTATTTCTTCACCCTAAGTAGTATGGAATTCTATTGTATGAACTATTTCTTCACTCTATTATATATACTCATGTTTTCATATCTTTCCTTATGAGTATAAAAATGATGTTATGAGTTCATTTTACAAATAATTTTTGATGTATATGTGGAACTATTATTATCACCTACCATTGGCACACATGAACCATTTCTGGTTCTAGTGGTATCATATTTCACCATACTCATCTATTCATTTTGCTTCTGCATGATAGGTTAGAACTAGTTAGGTTAGATTTGTTTTCTTTCAGTTTAAATTATATTTAGAATTAATTAGAACTCTTTGGGCGGAATTTCACTATCTTTAACCCTTTTCACCTTTTAATTATTAGTGGCAACTAGGCCCACATACTGGTCAGAAATGCTACGTCAAATGATAGTAGGTCTAATTGAGACTTTCCATCGAGCGTTCTCCCTTACCTACTTGAAAGGCCATTCAAACCCATCAACAACAAGGACTGATTCAAATGGGAATAGACAAGGAAAAGCGGAAAACGTAGATTTAGTAGATACAATGAGAAGCCTACAAAGAGATGTGTGGAGCTACATAGCATACACTGAGAGAATTATGAAAATAGGGGAGGAGTAAAGCAACTTCAATACTCAGCTATTGCAAAGCTTGAAAATGTTGCAGAGGAGGATGGATAAGAATGAGATTGAAGGAAAGTAGAAGAGCATAGATATCATTTCAGAAGAGAATATACTAAAATTTCTAGGTACTCTACAAGTTCTAGTAGACATCATCATCATCATCATCATCAACCCTGGGCACTTTCTACGACTACTAGAGCTCGTGAATTTTCAGAGTAAAAAATTAGCTCAAGTCTATCCCCTTTCATACATCATAGAAGAAGGTCTTGTGTAAATGTATGGAATTTCAAGAGATCAATCCCCTACATTTGATGGTGAGCATAATAAAGATGAATATGCATAGGCTTAAATCCCCCTACATTTGATGGTGAGCATAATAAAGATGAATATGCATAGGCTTAGCTATTGAGAATGAGGAAATACTTATAATTTCACAATTATTCCTCACATGTAGAAGCTAGAATTGCAATTTACTAGATAAAGGGAAATGCATCAATGTGGTGGGACAACTCATGCAAGTCCAACAAATTGATGAGAAGAAGATCACTTGGAGGAAGTTCATAAATAATTTTCATAAGAAATTTTTATCGAAGCACTATTATGACAGGAAGATGAAGGATTTCTTTGAACTCAATCTTGGGAGCATGACCATGGATGAGTATGAGAGGATATTATTAGAGTTGTTGAGGTATTTTGAATTCATCAAGGATGAGTAGGTCAAGATTCAAACATTCCTAAGTGATATGTTGATGTTTATATGATTCTCAGATATAACAATTATTTCCTTATGATTAATAACAAAATTCACTTTCCTACATCAGTTATCACAGAGTAACTATACATTGAAAATATCAACAATAACAATGCAACAAAAATAACAAGATCTAGAAATATTAACCATTCACAATAGACACAATGAAAAAACACAAGAACACAATAGTTTATCCTGGGAAACCAAACCTTGGGAGAAAACCGAAAAACCTTTATATAGAAGAATTCAGTCCAAGATATTACCAATAAATCACCATCAATAGCCAAAATACCATACATAGAATATCCCCCCAAGGATATCATCACCAAGACCTAGCGACTCAATAAGATGACAAAGAATAACCAAGAAATAGATTCTCCAAGTGTGTTGCACTCTCCAAGATAACCAAAAACCTAGAAATAACGAAATTACCAAAAAATGCAGTTGCAACTATCTTGTGTGCACTGTAGAAGGAGTTGTCTAACTATACAAATGAAATGAGCCAGTCCTGTATTTATACTAATATGGGTGCCAGTCTGGGGTCGAATTATTATTTATGTGTCTTCAATTAATTTTTTATTTTCATGTGGGGCCGACTTCTCTTCTCGGATCTTCACCTTCTTCTTGGGGATTCTGTAATGGTGTAGGTAGGTCTTCTTGTACTTTTTTATGGATAATGATTCCCCAAATTTGGAAATCTCCAACACTCCCTCTCAAAAAGGGAGTCATTCTCCATAATTGGATTTCTTATGTCATATAAAGGTTGTCTTCGTGATCCATGTTGATGTGTCATCTCCTCACATGCATTCTGTCATGGAATATGCATGTGATAGCATCGTGATTCCATATAATCCTCGATAGGAGAAATACTATACCTAGGTCATTCACCACTAGAAAGGCCTTGTGGATGAATGAATCATTTACCCTTGGTCATATTAACACTATCATAGCCCCATGCATGACCAATATGGGATAATATCTACCCGATGCTATGGGCCATTCACTACTAGAAGAGCCCCATAAGTGAATGAATCATTCTCCTTTGGTCATATCAACACTAGAATTTCCCTATGCATGACCAATCTTGGAGAAATTTTGTCTGATGTTATTTTATGGAGAATATCAACATACTTGGGCCATTCACCACTAGCAGATCCTTGTGAGTGAATGAATAATTCTCCCTTGGTCATATCAACACTAGCATAGCCCCATGCATAACCAATCTGGGAGAATCTCTACCCAACATCAACACTCATCACTAGCCAAATTAGCATGGATAATCCTATGTATTATCCTTCTCATCCAAGTTAGTGTGGCCACGCTGGGAGGATTTCTTTGCAATCTTCTCATTTGTGGATAAGTAATAGAGCTTCACTACTCCTTTCTCTACCATGCATTGAATGAAGTCCTGCACAAAGCTTGTGAAGTTGCACCACTTCATGAATTGCAAAAATGTTTGTGGCATACTCAGTCTCTGTTGTATTGAGTGATATAGAAGTTTTCTTCCAGCTTATCTCAGAAATTGTAACTGATTCCAAGTTGAAGTAGCACCTTGCGGTGCTCAATATTTCTACTGCACTCTCTGCTCAATCAAACTCTGTATATATCTTCATCCTCACTTAATCACCTAAGACAAACCATATCCAACTGTACCATGATTTGTTTCCACCCACTAGAACTGCCTTGGCTTTAACCAAATACTACCACAGGTTTCTCACTGCAAAGAAAATATCTGGCCTATAAATAATCAGTTACATCAAGGGTCCGATCTACTTCCCGTAAATTGTGGATCCACCAAATTTGAATTTGAAGTTGAATCACTCAACTTCTTCATATTTGTCATCATAAGTGTAGTGATGGAATTTCACTCCATCATATCGTATCTCATCAGTATCCACTGAATAAGGAACATCTCATATGATCTCGTCACACCTCTAATCCCAAGAGTACATTCGGTCAGGATCCTCCATCTCAAACTTTAAGGCCAACTCCCTCTATAACTAGAGTAAGTCCTGTTGTCTAGTTTACCTCACGGGATTCTCCCTCTGTGACTGAGAAAAAATCCATACCCGGTCCTCCTTACTGGCCACCTCCTTTGTTATTGTAGAAATATCACATCTCCTAGAAGCCTCTTGTATGGCCTCCTCAACTCATAACACCTATTTTTCAGTATTGGGAGATGTCTCTCTCCCACCTGGATCTGGGGGGGGGGGATCCCTATGAATAATCAACTCTCTCTTGATCCAACTCACTCTCTTTGAGATAAGGCTCACTCCGAGTCTATAAATTCTTGGTTAAAACCAAGCTCATCAAGTATCCATCAATCCTAGAGTACCATGCTCCCTATGAAACATGACTCCCTTTGATTTTGTACAATATCTAGAGCCATCTACTCCCTATGCATATTCTAAAGTCTAATATCCAATAAACTGTCCCGGGAGGTTGATCCTTCCTACCGGATCATAAGGGAAGACTCCCTCTAAACTCCAGCTTCCTTTGAATTGGTACTAGGTGGGGTCATCTGCCTCACCACTAGTGGAGCTACCTACTCCTCCTTGTAAATATCCATGTGGAACACTCTGTATCCCATAAAAGTGTCCTTGTTTTCATAAGGTTCTACCTTTTTCTTCTTCACCTTTGATATATGGATGTATAATGTCATGTATACAACTCCATTTCTGGATAACCTGCTCCATGTCTCAAACTAGAGACCATCTAATATGTTTACTCTTACAACAATCACTATAGATCCCTTTAAGAACTATCACCTATGACCTTCCCGGAACAAGTGCAATAACAAAAATAGAATAAAAGAACAATATTCTTATGATAAGGAAATAGGAACAAGACCAAAAAATGGGAAACATGAACACCACTTTTCCAGTTTTGTTTCCAATCATTCCTCTGTGGTAACCTGCCCGAAACAAAACAAGAGAAAAATACAAGAGAAACACTTTTCTAGTGTCGTGATAGCCATAGTAACGTGCTTGGGACAAAGAAAAAAACCAAGAACATCTCCTAGAGGAGATCAATTATATCTTGCAAACAAGTGCATAATCAGTAATAAATTGTGATCATTTACATAATGATTATTGTACTAACAATATTCAAGTGTCACTAAACGTTTGATAGAAAAAAAGTACTCAACAATAATAGAAATATAAATACTATTGTCTCAGTTACAATATTTATTTAAGATGCAACAATATAGAAATATCATACCTGATATGTAAACCTAGAGTCTTAATTGGTAGGGAGCGTGCATTATTCCTTTCAATGCACTATATCTAGGATCCCTTTCTCACTGCTTGAACACATGTCCTTTTTCTAGGTGTACATATCTTGCAAACACCCTCATGATATAACGTATATACAAGTGCGCACCTCTAAAATTTGTACCACAATCCAACGTGTTTTATAATCTCAAGTTTTGTGCAATTGGAAACTGCCAACTGACAACTGCAATTGGTGAATGGAAACTACAAATGTAACTGGAAACTACAACTACATCTGCAACTGTAACTGGCAACTGCAATTGTAACTAGCAACTGAAACTGCAACTGCAATGAGAAAGTTCAACTTTCACCAAGTTGTAATATGAGACCACCAGGAGGTACACTAGGCTATGTAATTTTTATCTATGGAAAAATTAAACTCAACGTCCTCTAATAAGTTTCTCAACAATCTTGACAAGTTCAGTGTTATGACCCAAAGGGGGCATATATATGGCTAAATGTATATGATATGACCCCAAGGGGGGGCATATATGGGCCTAAATGTACATGTAATGTGTAAATACATATGTAATAGGGTCGACCTAGTGATAAAGGGGCCTTATGTGCAAGTGTGAATAGCTATATATAAGAGATCATGTATTAATTATTGACATGGGAATTGTGAAGTATGAATGGTATTGGGTTATTTGGAGGGGGTTCCCCTATTCTTTAAGGCGTTATTGTGTAACATATCTATATTGGATTTGTGCTGCACATTCACATTTTATACATGGAGTGTACTTCTGTAATTTTATGATTTGACCAATTTGGATCCTAACATTTGGTATCAAAGCTCAAGGTCTTGGGGTTTCACAGCTACATTTGAGACACCTTGAAATTTTTGCTATAAATTATTTTCTACAATGTTTTATAAGGAACCCCATGGATGATATTTAGTAGACGGATCAAGGTACATGGGGTTAAAATTTCATCTCTCTATGCCTTATAAGTTCATATATATATCCTATGTAAGATACAATTATGGAATCATCCTGAATTTAGTCATCGCGGAATTTTGGCTATAATTTTTTTTATGTAACATTTAAGACCTTGAAATCCAGATTATATTCACATAAATTATCAATATATATATGTTAAAAGTTTCATCTTCTGGGGCATCCTAATTTTTTATACACACCCTGTGTAATATAGGGTAGCTGACTAGTCCTATTGACTAGTCTCAAAAATGTGTTTTGGGTACAACAACCATAACTTATTCATAGAGAATCCAAATTGAGTGAGACTAGCTTCATTGAACATTGGACATGCCATAGTATATATGTTACAATTTTCAGAATTTCATATCAATTATTGTGCACGGGGCACACTGTACAAGTGATCTCTACCAGAAAGGACAAAAATCAGCAAGGTGTGGGGGAAGTTATCATAACTTCCAATTGACACATCCAATTTTGGTCATACCCATGGAATTGCAAAGAATAAATTTCATAGTAATAGAGGTAGCAATTTCAGACTAAGAAGGGCCGAAATTTGAGAGATACATCATAAGTAAGGTCTCCCAGGAAGACAAACTCCAAATCAGAGTTTCAAAGGTATGTTCACTTAAAACTATCATAACTTTTGATTGGAATGTATGATTGAGATGATTCAAAATACATTGGAAATATAACATATAGAAGAGAATATTGGAACATGTATTACAACTATTTGATATCTTTATCCTTAATATATTGAGGTTGTGATTTGAGGGTTGGGATTAGAGCTCAATTAAGAATCAATGGAAATACCTAAATTTACAAGAGATGAAGATAACGATGAAATCAATCCTATGGAATAGTTGAGGTTGGAAAATGAATATAATATGAATTCTATGAAGGAAAGAGATTATTTTTTTTATGAAGCTTGGAAGTGGTGGATGAGTGTTGATTAAAATACTAGATGGCATTGCACATGGGAATAATTTGAAAAACTCTTCTCAGATAAATGGATTAGGGAAACAAAAATGGAGGAAATGTATAGAATTCAAGATGAATTAAAAGAAGCAAAGGAAGAGATTAATAAGAAGGGTGGGGATCTATCTAAGATAATATCCATTAATGAATCACTGATTAAGGAGGTTAAGAACCTAAATCAAGAAAAGACTAGCAAAGGAAAGTGGGAAAAAGATGAATCAATAGAATATTTGAAAAAGAAACATGAAGAGATATGTAGATTGAAAGAGGAAAAGAAGAATTGTCAAAATAAAGAATAAATAAGAATCTTGGATGAAGAATCTACCAAAATATTGCAATAGGAAATTTTCAAGAAGGTTGAGGAATCCTTAAATACAGATGAGGTAAAGTCATAAATGCAAGCCAGAATTGAAGAAGGACATCAGAATTTGTTAGATGGGATCACATTGCAGCATTAAAAGGAGAAAGAAGACCAGATTCAAGAAGGTCAACATAAGATACTTGAAGAAGTTGACCTCCATCCAGAGGATGTATACATGCCAAATATGATGGTATTATCTTGAAGGCTAGAATAATCAAATACCAAGAAAAGATGATTGAGGATTCCCTTGTTGCTGAAAATAAGATAGATGAAATGAATGTGCAAAGTGAAGGAAGACCATCAAATGTGAAACCATATCAACACCCTCATTACCAAGAAACATTTCAAGGAAGACAAGAAGGACAATATTATTATTATGAAGGAAGAACATGGAATACTTGTCGATATTCATGGAACAAGGGATCACCAAACTACTATTCAACATGTTATTATCAGATACCAACAACAACTACAAATTGGAGAAGCTTCAACAAAAATACATGGAATCAAAGGAAATAAAATTATTCAACAACTATACACCAAGGATTAAGACCGACAAGAATTTATTTTGGATGGATAGATCATCAACAATGGAATGAAGAAAGTGGGAACATAAAAAAATCATATTACTTGGTTTCATGACATGTGAAGCCTTTAAATGCAAAGATTTTTGAAGGATGGTACTATGTTATGACCCAAAGGGGGAATATATATGGATAAATGTATATGATATGACCCCAAGGGGGGGAATATATGGGCCTAAATGTACACGTAATGTGTAAATACATATGTAATAGGGTTGGCCTAGTGATAAAGGGGCCTCATGTGCAAGTGTGAATAACTATATATAAGAGATCATGTATTCATTATTGACATGGGAATTGTGAAGTATGAATGGTATTGGGTTATTTGGAGGGGGTTCCCCTATTATTTAAGGAGTTATTGTGTAACTTATCTATATTGGAGTTGTGCTCCACGTTGAAATTCTATACATGGTGTGTATTGTTGTTCCAGAGTCTGTACTTAAGGCTTATAAAGTACAGTGTCTAGGCATCTGAAAGTGAGTAGAAGATAAAAAGGGGGAAGAGTCAACCTTCAGAAAGGAAGCTAAGGATTATTTCCAGGTTGTCATTGTCTCGCTTCCAACTGTTCCTGAATGCTTATATCCCATTCAATCACGTCCCATGAATGTTCAAGTTCTACCCGGGTGGTGGTTGTTTTAAGTATGGTATCAAAAAGGTTCAAAACGATATGGGTTTGGTCCGACAAGCCGGGTTCAATATTAGGCTGTCTTGCAATGGGGACAGTCATAGAAGAACAGGAAAATTAAAGGAGAGTTTGAGGTTTTTTATGTTGTATCAATTTGATCGTATAAAAGAGAACTTTTGAATCCAATATTAAAGATAAAGTGCAAACCAAAGGCCTTTTCCCGTAACTGAGTTATATTTTAAATAAATGGTGTCTTAAATGTGAGAAAAACATTAAGCTGTCTATAACACGAGGCTCCTATCAAGGGAGAATCTCACCCTGTAAACAGAAGAAGAAAATAAGATAAGAAGAAATCCAATGAAGCATAAAATATGACAATCTAAAGGGTTCACAGGTCTTGTACCTGCTAATAGCCGATACAGAGGAAAAACTGTAAACGATATAGATGACTAAAAATTGATTACCACAGTAGAGGTTTTACTAAATTGCAGTAAAAACATTCATCAGATATATATATGCGAAATGAAATTGAATATGAAATCACAGGGGAAACAAACTCATAACACAGTCTTGATGGAATCAGGAGTCTTCAGATTACTTTGTATTAATTTTCAAAAGGAGAGAGTTTCTATTACAATCGTCCAAAAAGGTCCAGCCCATTCTCTTTCTTCTAACTTCATATTTATACAAATTTCTACATGCTAGAATCTCAATCGTTCCAGGGGTTTTTTCGGTTACAAAAAGGAGATTTCTACGTTTCAATTCGTTGTCTTTGTCCTCTTTCAGGCGGATGCAACACCTTCCTTTATTTACACTTCGGATTCCAGAAATAGAACAGGCAGACACATGTCATTATTTGGTACCCGAAAACTGCCCCTTCGCCTATTGTGTGCAAGTGACGCACTTTTCCACCAATTGGGTTATCAACCTGGAAGGTTCTGCTTGGTTGTTTGCCTCAAAGGTGTAACAATTATTCACTAACTATGGAAAATTTCCTCCTACATGTCGATCTTCAGTGGTGATAGAACATAACAATACACTTGGCTTTATTAGCCACTTATCCACTTGAACTATATCTGTTTGGGTTACCTTTGTTATCTCGGCTTGCTCTTTTTCCTCATTCTCCTTGATGTTGAGTAGGTGCTTGGCTATATCCACCTGGCCCAGTGTTCTGGTTTTGGTGATGGAGATCTTGGAACTACTGCCCATTTCCTTCTTCGTTGTGGCTATAACAACCTCTTGGAAAATGACCCGAGCTTCCCCAGCTTCTCTTTCTCTCATGGAGATGCCTTCCAGTACTTGATCAATGATTTGGTAGAGGTTTTGAATGGTCTCCACTTTAGAAAGTAAATCTTGTTGAGTTTTCGACACTCTTTTTCGAATTTCTATGGCTTGGGATTGGAATATCCCGATATCTATCACCTGGCTTTCAGCGAAATTTAATTTGGCCTGTAATTTCCCTATCAATTCCTCTTGCTGGCTTATCTATGATTGGTTGGTCTGGGCCACCTGCTGTGTTTGTTGGAGATCAGATTTGAGCCGCTCAATTTCCTTTTGATCAGTTACTGTAGCTTGGATTCATGCTTTCTCTATACACGTGTTCACGGTCTCACGGTAGCTACCTCTGTTGTGGCCGACTTAGCCTCTAATGTTTTGATCAAGCATTTTTTTTTGCTTCAATTGTTCTTTTAAGGACTTGACAGAAAATTGGTTGGAAGTATGAAAAACCCCGACATCCCTTCTATTTGAGTTGCAAATTCCTCTTTTTCATGGCTCTCCCATCAGAAAGGATTTTAAATTTCTTGGCTACCTTGTCTTCTTCTTGATAAAGTTCTTGTCTCTAGCGGCCTTTCTCTTCTTATAGAAGAAAAATTCATTCGGAGGTAACTCTTCCATAGTTATAGGCATTATTTATTCACTGAAAATCCAACCTACATTTGAGATCCCCTTTGTGGACTATAGGAGAGTAACAAAAATGATGGGACTGCCGATCACATGGATGATTTCACAGGGGTATGGCAAGGATTTTAAATTTCTTGGCTAATTTTCCTGCTTCTTGATAAAGTTCTTGTCTCACAACGGCCTTTCTCTTCTTATAGAAGAAAAATTCATTCGGAGGCAACTCTTCCATAGTTATAGGCATTATTTATTCACTGAAAATCCAACCTACATTTGAGATCCCCTTTGTGGACTATAGGGGAGTAACAAAAACGATGGGGTTGCCGATCTGCTTGGATGATTTCCCTGGGGTAACAACTGAGGTTGGCTTGCTTGGAGGGTTGGGGATTTCGACTTCTTGTTTTGGGCCTCTAGTTTGCTTCTTCTTTTCCTAGTGTTCCTCTTGGTCAGGTCCTGAATCTTTGGAGCCCTTGGCCTCCATTTTTTATACATCTACAGTTGGCGGGTTCTTACCCTATAAGACTGGGGGAGGGCAGCTCCGCCGATGTTCCTAAAAATTTAAGAAATCAATCCTCTCCTCGAGCGATAGAGTTTGAATCCGACTAAGAACCTTGGCATAGGATATCACTCCTTGGAAGACGTCATCATGAGGCGAATGCTCATGTTCATACCTTTTAAGAACATAACTTGCCATGTGATTTCCCATGATCTTGTGTGGGTCGTGCTTCTTGAACTCAATGTGGACCAATTTAATATCCTCCAAAGATGTTGCCTCAGATTTTTCATGTCTGAAATATAATAAAGAATAAGTATTCAAATGAATGGGGAAGGGTGGCCATACCTTCTTTGAAAATCCTTTAAGCTCTTTTCTTATGCCACCAATCACAGTTTGCCTAGCGATTTCGCAACAAACCAACCTATCTGGTATGAATAATGGTAGATCATAGGGAGGAACAGAGGTGTTGAAAACCATGATGTATGAAAATTCCACCTCTACGTACCAGTCGGCCACATTGCTCAAGTTGGTGGCAATGCTATCTGAAATCCTGAGCAGTGGGTTGCCGAAGATGTATACATGAATTAGTACCATTACCCAATTGAAAATTTCGTATATGAGCTCTGTAGCCTTATCTTCCCAAAGTTTTGAGTGGTAGACGTGGATAGGGTCAGCCTCAGATGGTGTCCAGCTCCAGATCATTAAAGGGAAAGGAGTCACGAAACAAACAACATCCTTGATGTAGGAAGACATAAAAAATGAAGTGGCCTTCCCACTCTCCTTCTGCATCCGGTATTCGGTAATCTGGCTGGTTAAACTGTCTGATAACAATTTGGCTCAGTCGAAGGAATATCCTTTAGTGATTGTATGAATGACAAGCACCCACGGGAGAAAAAAATGTGTGGTGTCCTCCTTCCCATACAACCTACATGTAATCATTGCTATATATTTGAATTGCGGTTCCAGGGAAGAGATTGAATAAACTCCATTACCATCCACCCTGAACTTTGTGGGGTGTGAGACCCAATCTTTGATCAGATCAGACAAGCTTCTATCGTATTGCTCGCATTCTTTATGCTTAAAACCTTCCAGAAACTTGGCATTGTGTGAGAAGTTTTGTGTGGGTGACAATTGGTACATCACTTGCAAATGTTATGGTCTAAAATTCCCAATGGTCACCTTCTGCTCGCTGATAATGGTTTTGGTTGGGATATCCACATGATCTAATTCCCATCGAATCATATCATAATATGGAAGGAGTCGTGGCCTGGCCAATATCTTATGCATCTCTGATTGAATGACGATTTTGTATTTGGTGGCCAAATCGTCCTTCTCATTATCACTGGAGTCATCTAAATAGTTCACCAATTCAGGCTGAAGAACCTCAGAGACGTATGACCAGGTTCTGACAGAATCAACACTTCGGGGTCAAGTCTCAGAAACAATATCTAAGCCTTTCCCTAAACTCTCAGCAATTGCCTTGGAAGCTTTTCGTGGGGCCATGATAGAAGACTCTGACTTAACTCTCCTGCAGTAAAAATGTCTATACATACAGAAATTAGCCTGGTGATAAAAGCTTCTTTGCGCAAGATAGAAATGAAATTTGAAACAATGAAAGAAGGAACTCTATATCTCGACCATTTAAAACCCCGGTGTCCTTACGAACAGAACGGTCAAATCGTGTTTTGAGAAAGATTTAGCAATAAAAACAAATATCTTCACCCATCACTTCAAATAAATGCTATAAATTTTTATGGGTCGTGACACAATTTGGCGCAAAGAACATTTAAATTTAACCCGTAGACGGTGTGTGTTAATATTTGTATTAATGCACTGATTAATATGTCTTAGCTTCTTTAATTATGTTTTCTTTAAACTTTAATCACCTTTTTCGACGTTCACCGTATCGGGAGATTTCATTCCTATATTTCGAGCCCTTAAAACCTGAGATCACGATGACGCGATCTAGTTAAGAAAAAACGTGATCTGGATTAAGTGTTTAATTAATCAGTGTTTAATTAATATCATGATTTCGTTAATATCGTGATTTTGTGACTCGGGGCTATGAAGGTATAGTTTCTTGGAAGAGTGAATGCCGAGTCACGAAACCCCGACATTGTTTAACTACGGTTTAAAACGACTTACCCCTGACACTAACCCGGGTGACTTTTGAAACTATCTCGCAACTTCGCCTATCAGAGTTATGATGGTAAGACTTTTGGGTAGAGTGATTTCCGAGATGCGAAATCCTGACTGCACTTAACTAAGGTTTAAGGAACTTTACTCTCGGCGCTAACCTAGGTAATCTTTCAAGGTTGTTTCGCAACTTCGTGCATCGGGGCTTGGAAATAGTGTGACTTGTAACTCCCAAAACGCGATATCCCAAGGTATAGTAAAGTGAAAAATATCGTTCAACGGTTAAATGGAAATGGCTTAGGAGTACAACAGCCATCGCCACTTCGCATATCAAGACTACTGAGATTTTCAGTGGGTAAAGGTCACAAAGTAAAAGACAACTTAAAGGCCAACCTTTGATTTTAAGAATTACATTTAAACTAGTTGAAAAAGGTGGCTCCAACATAGGCTCCAACTAGAGATCCCATCTCCCTGCGAGACAGGAAGAACAGTAGACCACGTGCCTGTATTGGGTGAATGGAGTCATTGGTTTTATTTCTGTGAAACTTGCTTAAGGAAAGGGGATACAAAGGAAAGAAGAGATTTCATCTTTTACTTCTGAAAAGCTTTTCAACACTCAAATGTGTTTCAAACTCAGCTACAACCCCTTTCATGCCTTTCTCTTTCTCGTTACTGAATTTAGGTCTTCCTTAAGACAATCAAAACAGTTTTAAGAAATCCAACAAATCTTGTGGTTTTTGGCTTGCATCAAACGAGGTAAATTACATGTTTTTTAATCAGGGAGCCCTATCCGAACTTGGGGTGCAGACCGGGTTTCAAGAAATTTGATTACCAGAGTAGAGTGAGATTCACGTATGATAGCCTTAAAGATATCTCAGATATTGCTTCACTACCAGCGAGCCTGTTCAGTTCCCCGGTGAAGTTATCTGGCCCTTTTTACTGAATTTACTTTCACCACTTCAGAATATATTTATGCATTTAAATGCTAAGATGAGGGCAATCATTTTTGAATTTCCTTTCATCGTCTCTTTGGACTAGATGGGGGCAATCAAATATGAATTTCCTTTCACCATCTATCTTATAATTTACTTTTTAGAACATGAAGTGGGGTCAATCAGTTTGTATGAGGGGTGATATTTGTGTAATATTTGCAGTGGAGGTCTGTCAACTTTGATTATTCGGTACCAACCTTCCCTTAACTTTCAAAACACCTTAGCCCATAGGGAAAAAGGGAAAGATTACTTCCAGGGGCCTTCCTTCGAGCAAGCCTCAATCTGTCGGAACTGTTAAAAAACCTATATGAGTCAGGATCAACCTATGCATAACTTTGTTTAGTAAGAGACTGAGGAGTTGTGAAGACTGGCTTACTTTCTAAAATCTGCCTTACAACTTCCATAGCTAAAACGTAATCTCTTCTCCCTATGTATGGAACCCGGAAAGATGCTTGGTTTTTTAATAAGGTAATTCTATGGATAGAAAAAGGTTATGGAAAGAGATCCAGGATTCAAAACACAGGGATCATGGATTAAAACCGACCTTTGGGACCCTTTTTCGGAGACGCTTTACCTTCTCTGCTTATTTTAATTACCTTCTATCTTTGTCTAGGTGAAATTATTAGGACCCAGAGTAAGGAGTCATTCTTTTAATCATCAGTCAAGAGAAAACATTATATTTATGAGATCATTACGACACTTTGGAGACCTTCATTTTAAAAAACATAAAATTCTTAGGAATTCGTACATTTTCCTTTAAAATAGCGTAATACTTTTTCTATCACCTGTTTCCGTCGAATTTAGTCTCTGATATATGGCTTTTTGTTTGATCCTTTCGCTCTTTTGGGCTACAAGTCGGAATCCTGTAAACACGAAGAGTGTCTTTTGAAAGAGTTGAATGCATTGAAAATTTTGCGTCTCTACGTCTACAAAAATCACTGACCTAATTAATTAGAGGTGAAAGTAAACTTACCAAAGAGAAATTATGAAATAAAAAGAAAACACAAACCGGTATGTACAATGGAAATTTTTGGGAACCAATTATTGCATGTAGTGTTTTAAATAACGCCCGTTGACAGGGGCGTTGAAGATTTTACAGTCCAAATTTTCTAATAAAAACAATTTTTTTCCTTCGGGAGCTGCGACTTTGAATGGTCCATACTAGATATGATCGAATTTACCGTGTTTTGCTGAATCTTCCTTTCTAGCATCCCATTTCAAGACCAAATCGCCAGGGAGAAACTCTCTGTCTTTTTCCTTATGGTCGAATAACGTTTTCATGTCCTCTTGGTATTTCTGCAACCTTTCATCCACTTCGACCCTGTGCTATTGTACTTCAATCAACTAGTTTATCCTTCTTGTGACATGATTTGGTTCTTCTTTCTCATCTTGCCAAAGTTTCATTATGGGAAGTGCTAGATTTATGGGTAATACCACATCAGTCCCGTACACCATTTGGAAAGGAGAAGTGCCAATAGACTTTTTTGTGCCTATCTGATTTGCCCATAAAGCGTATTTCAAATGCACATGCAAAGATTTTTTGTTCTCATTAAACACTTTCTTAATTACATTGATCAGACTCTTGTTTGAAGACTCAGCTAATCCATTTCCTTGGGGGTAATATGTCATGGAATGGCCGAGCACAATAGTGTATTTTTAGCAAAAACTGATCATAGCCATAGATTTAAAAGCCTGGGCGTTATCTGTGACTATCTTTCGGGGGCAGCCGAATCTAGACAAAATGTTTTCTTCTAGGAAATCTATTACCAATGAATTTGTTTCCCTTCTGGTTGGAATAGCCTCCACCCATTTAGTGAAGTAATCTTTGGCAGTTAGGCTCCATTTGTGTTGAGTGCTAGAATGGGGGTTAATTTCGCCTATAAAATCTAGTCCCCATTGCTGAGAAGGTGCTTCTGTTTTGATCAGAACTAACGGTAGTGCTAGGAGTTTATGCGTGCCTATGAACAATTGGCAAGGGTTACAGGTTCTGACTTTGGTGTTGATGCCTGAGAAAAGTTTTGGCCAATAATACCCTACCCTTAGGATCTTATAAGCTGTCTCCCTCCAAGCGTGATGTCCCCCACACACTCCTTCGTGAAATTCGCTTATGACCTTCTCTGTTTCTGATTCAACCAAACAAACCAACAGGAAGCCAAGTGGGTCTTTCCAATACAATTGACTTTTGGATATACAGTACTTGACCACATGCAGTTTTAGCATCCTGGCTTTGGATAGAGATAATTCACTCGGGTATTTCAATGTCAACAGGTAGGAAATTATGTTTTTGTAGCAATCAGATGAGGCAAACTTTTCTTCAATTCTGATTGCACTGGTTTTCTCATCGAGCTTGTTCAGGTCCACACCCTCTTCACTTCCATGTAGGTCATTTATATCGAGGGCTCTGAAATTTTATTTAGCTAAAAGTTTAGCCAAACCTTGTCCCTTTACTAGTCTCGTCGATTTTATCTCCAGATCAAATTCTTGGATTTTAGCGAGCCACCGTCCCCTTTTTCCATTACTGTCAGACTGAACCAAAATGTATTTTACTGAGCTGGTGGGTACATATGCGATTACCTTGGAATGTAGCATGTAAGTTTTGAAAGACTTTAATGCCTTCACCATAGCAAATGCTTGTTTTCCCATTATATCGTATTTGAGTTCCGCGTCTCTAAGACTTTTTCTAAAAAAGGCTATCAGTTGTTCGAAACCTTCTTCATTTTACTGGAGGAGTACCGCAACAATTGTATGTTTGAAGGCGAACGAGAAAATAAGAAAATCCTTTAGAGAGTCAGGGCTTGCCAGTATAGGTGCCTCGCTTATAACCTTCTTGATGCTTGCAAATGATTCTTTGGCCTCTGCTGTCCATTTCACTTCGCTATTTTTCTTTAACATATATGTGATCAATTTCACAATTTCAACAAAGTTTGGGATAAACCTCCTCAAAAAAATTATCTTTCCTAAGAATGATTGAATTTCCTTTCATTTCTAGGAATATTTATTGTGTCTATAGCTTCAACCCTGCCAGGATCAATTTTGATTCTGTCTCGAGACACAATATGGCCCAAGAGTTTACCTTCTTGCATGGCAAAGTGAGACTTTTTGGGGTTTAAAGACAGACCAAACCTGCGACATTTTTCAAAAGTCTGCTTGAGATGTATTAAATGATCTTCGTCAGATTTAGAAAAAATGATTAGATCATTGAGATAGATAACCATGCACTTGTCTCTTTCGCCGATGAAAGTGATATCCATAGCACGTTGGAAGGTGGCACCTGCATTCATTAGAGAAAAAGGCATCTTATCATACATGAATGTACCCCAAGGGGTAGTGAAGGTTGTTTTTTATTTATCATATTCATTTACGACAATTTGATTATACTCGGAGAAACCATCGATCATCGACATCCTATTTGCCCCAAATACCTTTTCTAATACATGATCCATTTTGGGCAGAGGGTAGTTGTCTTTGAGGGAGGACTTATTTAGATTTCTAAAATCGACACATAGTCTAATCTCCCCATTCTTCTTTCTAACCAGGACCAGGTTTTCTACCCAATCAGAGTATCTCAGTGGTACTATTACCTTTGCGTCCAAGAGCTTATTAACTTCCCTTTCGACCATAGGCAATAAGATAGGGTTGATTTGTCTAAGCATTTATCTAAAGTGTTTGACACTAGGCTTCAGGGATATCTTGTGTTCGATCACAGTTGTGTTGTAGGTTCTCAGTTCTTCGTAAGACTAAGTGAAAATGTCTTTATACCGCGCGAGTAAGTCTTTATACTTGCTTTTTACGTCAGGATAACAGTATTTTGATATTTTTACAATCCTAGGCTCCTCTTTTGTCCCTACGTCACAGTCTTCAACCTCCTCTGGTTGGGGTTGCAGAGTGGATTTTAAGGGCATGTCATTCTGATAGAAAAGTCTCTCTAGGTGGATTATTCCCTTTGGAATTTGATTATTCTTTAAAACCAACATGCGATGGTTAGAAATTTTTTCTCGGAACTCCTAAGGATCCTCTCCCTCTTGCATAATCCAGGTATGAGAAATCACCTACCATTTCCAAGAACTTTCTCATCTGTTCATCATCCTCGAAAACCTTCCAGTGTTGTATATTGTTTGGTATGGATGGTCTGTGCCTTACCTCTATGTGGTACTTTAATTTGAAAGCGGTGGGGGGTATGAAAGTTGAAGCTGCTTTGGCCCGTGAATCAGCTTGCTAGTTTTTGGCCCATGGGATGAAATGAACCTTTACCGATGAAAATAAATTTTCTATAAGATCCCAGGCACAAATTCTGTAAGATCTCAATCTTGGGTGCTTGGCCTAGTAGTCCCGATTTATCTGTTTCACTATCAACTCTGCATCTCTGTAAACTTCTAGGTTCTTTATGTTCAACTTCTTGGCAGCTTCCAACCCTAAGACTAAGGCTTCATACTCACAGATGTTATTGGTGTAGTCTATGTCCCACTGAAGACTGTAAGAGAAAGGGATAACAAATTCGTTTTTAGGTGCCACAAAAAGTACTCCTGCACCCACTCCTTCACATGACAGGGCACCATCAAAAAACATTTTCCAAATCCCTGTGTTATGCATATTTTCATATGTCTTTCCCGATTCATTATTTTCTAAGAAATTCTCTTCTGCATAGCTGTTTACATCATCATCAAAAGACAAAATACAATTTCCTAGATCTTGATCGGCAATATAAACAGGAAAATTGTTAGGATTCTGAGGGTTGTCCACTGTGTAGGCTAGCCTCGTTTCCCTGTATAACCGAGTAAGTTGTCCACAAAAAACATGAATTGTGGCATAGGTCATGTCTAGTTGGAGAGACCCACCAAGTTTGTATCCCCACGACCTAGATAGAAGTATACCATACTTGAGGGGTATATTGGTAATAACTACATCCATCAAGACACTTTTCATCGAGACCTGTGCAAGAGTGACTACTAAATATTTTATGATACCCATGCACTTAACTCTTATTGAATCGAAAGAGTAGAGATCCCCATAAGGCTTGGTGATCTTGAGGCCTAGTCAGTCCATAATAGTTTGGGCATCACATTATGTGAGGCCCCAGAGTCTAGCATGCAATTATGCAACAGTCGATCATGCACATTCAAGGTGATATAGAAGGGAGCGACGATGTCTCTAACACCCTCGAAATGTGGACCAAAAGTGATATTGGTTTTATCATATTCCAATTTTATCACCTTAGAGTGACTTTCTAGCTCCGAAAAACCTATCGCTTTGGTCATTTGCTTTCGATATATAGGATTCTTCGGTAATTCCACCAGAGGGATTGATATTTTTATCTTATTTATCTCATTTTCGAGGCTGAACCCTCCACTACCTTTGTCCGTTTCTTTGGTTGAAACCCCAGACTCCTTCTTTTCTAATTTACTTGTTTGTGTTGATTTATCACCCGTGAGTTTATCTACCGGTATATGTGTTTCAGTTGTCTTGGTTTCCTTTGTTTGGGTCTCAACCTCCTTTACTTTGGGATCTAGCGAGTCTGCCCCTTTCATTTTTCTATTAGATGTCTCAGTCTCTTTTGGGACGGGCTCGTATAATTCACCTCTAGAGAGAATTTTCTTGGGTTGAGGAGTCAACGCAGGTTTGTTTTTAGACCTCAGGTTATACCTCAGTTGGACCTCAGCCATTATAGAATCAGTTATTTCTTGATAGCCATAACATCGGTGTTGTTTATGTCCTCATATTTATTTGATGGTTGTTGTGTGTTTAAGGACTTCTCATAACCTTCTTTGGTTAAAAAAAGGTTGAGTGCATTCATCACCTTGTCACATCTTCTTCCAGATCCTCAAAATCTTGCAGGTCATTTCCTCCTATAAAATTTTCATTTTTTAAAGGGGTTTGAATTTTCTGGTCTTCATTTTTAATCTACCTTTGTTGATTTTGAGGACTGGGGTTTCTTCTGAATTCCCTCTTAATGAAAGGATCGACCTTGGATTGATCTAGCTCCATTATGGAAACCTTATTCGATAACTCCTTAATTATCCTAGCCATATCATCCATTTTGTCGTCTGTGGATCTATTCGACCCTGAGGGTCCCACTTGTTCCCTAAAACGTTTGTTTTCTCAGTTTCCCATTTCTACCTTGGTTTTCAACTTGCCAAAAGCCATCATATTAGACTCAATTTCTATGGCATCATCTTGCATTTGGGTTAGGTTAGCCCCCCTCCTTTATCTCAAAAGAAGTGCGAAATCAGGTTCGAAAGGTCCCGCAAAGGTTACCTTGGCTGCAAGTTGGGATGGTTTAACTTCGACCAGGATCTTATTATATAACTTGTTAAATCTTTGAATGAATTCCATAACGATTTCCAAAGTCTTTTTCTTTAAAGCGCCAAACTCTGTCAAATAATACAAGTGGTCTTTCCTCTCACCCCATTGTCTAAGAAATGCGTCTTCTAGGGCATCATAGGATAATATCGATCCTGCATGTAGAATTCGAAACCAGGTTCGTACCTGTCCTTCAAAAGTCTGAACAAAAAACCTCGAATACATGTCTTCGTGTTCAAGACCTAGGATATCAATGAACTGGTCAAAGAAGTTTATATGTTCGGCTTCGGTCAAGTCCCCTTTCCCTGTAAATTTAGGTAAGTTTTTTATGTAATTTTTAGGAAGGTCGTGGAGAGGGACGGGCAGGACCATGGCGCATATATCATAGCTACTTTGGCGAAAACTCTGGGAGGCGGGAGAGGCCCTTAGCCCCCCACTCCTCCTCCTGGAGCCACTCCACCTCCCCCTCCTAAAACACCTCCACCTCCTCCTCCGGTGGCCTCCATCGGTACTACCTGATAGGAAACAAGTGTGTTATATAGAGGGTTCTGGAAGACTAAACGCGAATTTCTATTTTCTTCGAGAGACGAGAAAATCGAAGACGGGTGAAAAGAGATGCAAGGACTTGGCTCCTTGGACTTGCAAGATATGTAATCAGGGGAACCCGCAGGTGTGGAATCTAAGTATATGGTATACTCTTTGAGACTTGGTGAGGTCATGAAATCTAACTGAAGAGTTGACGGGATATCGATCTCTGATAAATTCACTACGGGGTTTTTACCTTTGTGTATGCCAGAGGTTGTTGAATGGATTTCACTTTTAACCTCAGAGAGAGTTAAAGTTGGGTTGATAGTTTTAGGGAGGGGATTGTACGAAGTTGAAGGTTCAAAGGAAATCTTGGTATTGATTTGTGGGCACTTAAGATGGTAGACTGCAGTAGTTGGCTTAAGGGAACCTCTCGTTTTCAGTATTTTTTTGGGATCGGAAATGGGAGTGGTTTGTTTACCCTCTGGGTTTTTTCTGGTGTTCCTTTGACATAATGCTAGCTTATTTAAACGTGGAGTCACCAAGTGAAAGATAATAAAATCCTTTATAAGGTGCTCACTCTTTTTTCACTATCAAAGGGCGAAACTTGCAAAAATGTCATTCTTCCCAGGGAAAAGGTTTCGTAACTTCGGTCCCCGACAATGGCGCCAGAAAGATGTTGTTCCAGAGTTTGTACTTAAGTCTTAGAAAGTACAGTGTCTAGGCATCCGAAAATGAGTAGAGGATAAAAAGGGGGAAGAGTCAACCTTCGGGAAAGGAAGCTAAGGCTGATTTCCATGTTGTCGATGTCTCGCTTCCAACTGTTCCTGGATGCTTATATCCCGTTCAATCGCGGCCCATGAACGTTCAAGTTCTACCCGGGTGGTGATTGTTTTAAGTATGGTATCAAAAAGGTTCAAAGTGATATGGGTTTGGTCCGACAAGCGGGGTTCAATATTAGGCTATCTTGCAACAGGGACAGTCATAGAGGAACAAGAAAATTAAAGGAGAGTTTGACGTTTTTTATGCTGTATCAATTTGATCGTATAAAAGAGAACTTTTGAATCCAATATTAAAGATAAAGTGAAAACCAAAGGCCTTTTCCCGTAACTGAGTTATATTTTAAATAAATGGTGTGTGAAATGTGAGAAAAACATTAAGCTGTCTATAACGCGAGGCTCCTATCAAGGGAGAATCTCACCCTGTAAACAAAAGCAGAAAATAAGATAAGAAGAAATCTGACAAAGCATAAAATATGACAATCTAAAGGGTTCACAGGTCTTGTACCTGCTAATAGCTGATACAAAGGAAAAACTGTAAATGATATAGACGACTAAAAATTGATTACCACAGTAGAGGTTTTACTAAATTGCAGTAAAAACATTCATCAGATATATATATGCAAAATGAAATTGAATATGAAATCATAGTGGAAACAAACTCATAACACAGTCTTGACGGAATCAAGAGTCTTCAGATTGCTTTGTATTAAATTTCAAAGGAGAGAGTCTCTATTACA
>SNQJ01S0012532.1:82121-103204 GCA_010110895.2 Picea sitchensis
GGGAGTAACATAAATGATCGGGTTGCCGATCTTCTTGGATGATTTCCCTAGGGTAACAACCGAGGCTGGATTGCTTGGAGGGTTGGGGATTTCGGCTTCTTGTTTTGGGCATCTGGTTTGCTTCTTATTATCCTGGTGTTCCTATTGGTCAGGTCCTGAATCTTTGGAGTCCTTAGCCTCCGTTTTCTGTACATCTGCAGTCGGCGGGTTCTTACCCTGTAAGATTGGGGGAAGGAAGCTCCGTCGATGTTCCTAAAACTCGAAGAAATCAATCCTCTCCTCGGGTGACATATTTTGAATCTGACTGAGAACCTCGGCATAGGATCTCACTCCTCGGAAGACATCATCATGAGGCGAATGCTCATGTTGATACCTTTTAAGGCCATAACTCACCATGTGATTTCCCATGATCCTGTGTGGGTCGTGCTTCTTGAACTCAATGTGGACCAATTTAATGTCCTCCAAAGCCGTTGCCTTGGATTTTTCATGTCCAAAATCTAATAAAGAATAAGTATTCAAATGAATGGGGATGGGCGGCCATACCTTCTTTGAAAATCCTTTAAGCTCTTTGCTTATGCCACCAATCACAGTTTGCCTAGCGATTTCACGACAAACCAGCCTATCCGGTATGGATAATGGCAGAGCATAGGGAGGAACATAGGTGTCGAAAACCCCGATGTATGAAAATTCTGCCTCTACGTATCAGTCGGCCGCATTGCTCAAGTTGGTGGCAATGCTATCTGAAATCCTGAGTGGTGGGTTGCCGAAGATGTAGACATGCACTGGTACCATTACCCGATTGAAAATTTTGTATATGAACTCTGTAGCCTTATCTTCCCAGAGTTTTCAGTGGTAGACGTGGATAGGCTCAGCCTCAGATGGAGTCTAGCTCCAACTCATTAAAGGGAAAGGCGTCATGAAACAAACAACATCCATGATGTAGGAAGACATAAAAAATGATGTGGCCTTTCCACTCTCCTTCTGCATCCGGTATTCGGTAATCTGACTGGTTAAACTGTCTGATAACAATTTGGCCCAGTCAAAGGAACAACCTTCAATGGCTGTATGAATCAAAGGCACCCATCGGAGAAAAAAATGGGTGGTGTCCTCCTTCCCATACAACCTACATGTCATCATTGTTATATATTTGAATTGAGAATCTAGGGAAAAGATTGAATAAACTCTATTACCATCCACCCTGAACTTTGTGGGGTGCAAGACCCAATCTTTGATCCGATCAGACAGGCTTCTGTCGTATTGCTTTCATTATTTCTACTTAAAACCTTCCAGAAACTTGGCATTGTGTGTGAAGTTTGGTGTGGGTGACAATTGGTACATCACCTGCAAATGTTTTGGTTTGAAAGTCCCAATGGTCACCTTCTGCTCGCTGATAATGGTTCTGGTTGGGATATCCACATGATCTAATGCTCATCGGGTCATATCATAATATGGAAGGAGTTGTGGCCTGGCCGCTATCTTATGCATYTCTGATTGAACGATGATTTTGTATTTGGTGGCCAAATCATCCTTCTCATTATCGCTGGAGTCATCTGAATAGTTCACCAATTCGGACTGAAGAACCTCAGAGATGTATGACCAGGTTCTGACATAATCAACACTTCGGGGTGAAGTATCAGAAACAGTATCTAAGCCTTGCCCTGAACTCTCAGCAATCACCTTGGAATATTTTCGTGGGGCCATGATAGAAGACTCTGACTTAGCTCTTCTGCAGTTAAAATGTGTATACATACAAAAATTAGCCTGGTGAGAAAAGCTTCTTTACGCAAGATAGAAATGAAATTTGAAATAATGAGAGAAAGAACTCTATATATCGACCGTTTAAAACCCCGACGTCCTTACGAACAGAATGGTCAAATAGTTGTTTGAGAAAGATTTAGCAATAAAAACAAATATCTTCACCTATCACTTCAAATAAATGCTATAAATTTTGACGGGTCGTGACACAAGTTGGTGCAAAAAACATTTAAATTTAACCCGTAGATGGTGTGTGTTAATATTTGTATTAATGCACTGATTAATCTGGCTTAACTTCTTTAATTAGGTTTTCTTTAAACTTTAATCACCTTTTTTGGCGTTCTCCGTATCGGGATATTTCTTTCCTATCTTTCAAGCCCTTAAAACTCGAGATCGCGATGATGCGATCTAGTTAAGAAAAAACGTGCTCTGGATTAAGTGTTTAATTAATCAGTGTTTAATTAATATCATGATTTTGTTAATATCGTGATTTCACAACTCAGGGCTACGAAGGTATAGTTTCTTGGAAGAGTGAATGTCGAGTCGCGAATCCCCAACATTGTTTAACTATAGTTTAAAATGATTTACCCGGGTGACTTTTGAAACTATCTCGCAAATTCACCTATCGGAGTTATGAAGGTAAGACTTTTGGGGAGAGCGATCGCTGAGACGCGAAATCCCGACCGCACTTAACTAAGGTTTAAGGAGCTTTACTCTCAGCGCTAACCTAGGTAAGCTTTCAAGGTTGTTTCACGACTTCACGCATCAGGGCTTGGAAACAGTGTGACTTGTAACTCCCGAAACGCGATATCCCGAGGTATAGAAAAGTGAAAAAGATCGTTCAATGGTTAAATGGAAATGGATTAGGAGTACAACAACCATCGCCACTTCAGATATCGGGACTACTAATATTTTCAGTGGGTAAAGGTCACAAAGTAAAAGATAACTTAAAGGCCAACCTTTGATTTTAAGAATTACATTTAAACTAGTTGAAAAAGGCGTCTCCAACATGTACTTATGTAATTTTATGATATTTTGAACAATTTGGATCATAACATAATTGATTTTATGGAGAAAAGGGGTTACATGAGCTTCTTGGGAGGAATACAATGTGGTTCTTGTTTTCATGTAATTATATAAACCCTTCACGTGGGTTGTTTGGGGGTTTCTCTTGGTTAATCATTTCATTTTATAATTCCTCATTTCACTCTTGTTGAATTTGTGTGCTCTTGGGTGGGGGGAGAATGGAAATGAATGTCTAGAGAAGGAGAGACATTTCTAGATGGATGTAATAGATTACTTATAATTACAAGAGGTAATGTATGCATCTGTGCATGAGATTGATGCCAGTTCAGAAAGAACTATCTACAACTGAGAAGGAAATATCAAGAGAGATAGTGTTGCAAGAACCACATAGAAGCTTGAGCGCCAGGTAGATAGAGATCCTTGTAAACAATCGTGGAATTGTGACCATTCCCTTTTGAATATTGGGAGTGATCACAACTGTTGAATCAAGGAAGCTCTAGATCGTTAGATCAGGAGTCAAGTAAATACAAACTGTCAAATCAAGTTGTCCGATCCTTAGTCATTTATCGAAGCTAGTAGGAGATAGAAAACTATGGAACTTCGCCACTGCAATGATTATGGGAGGAAGTGAGGAAGCATGAAATGCCGAAGACCGAAGTTTCAAAATCCTACCGACCTTCCGATATGATAGGAAGTTTGGGTGAAATCTCCACCATTGATTATGGTCATCCAACGTTGACCCTCCAAATGTAAAGAAGTTTGAGTCCTAGAAATCCCGAAGGATGAAGTCGCGAAATCCCGCCATTCGTTAGATCGAGGGAAGAACTTTGGGAGTAATTCTAACCATCAAATATAACATTAGAGGAAGGATAAAGTAAGCATAGGTTTTATCCAAAAGTAATCGGTCATCATTGCTTTGTGTCCACTTCGACAGGTATAACTCTAGGGGAAATTGAACTATTCGAGAGTCGTAGTATCACAGAGTCCTGGAGTATTGAAGCCCTAAAATCTCACCAAGTGTCAGATCGAAGGAATAATTTGGAAGAAATTCCAACTATTAGATCAAAAGTACAAGGATAGAGAAGTTTCAAGACTCTGAAACTTCGCCACTTCGAAAACTATTGGATACTAGGAAAAACCACAAAGTGTTGAAGCCACAAAGTGTCAAAGTCATAGCTGTGAGATTACGTAGGTCATCAGATATGGAGTGGATGAATGTGGATCGTCTGTTTGGTGGATTATGTGTATTATGCCATGTGTAAGGGGTGCCATATGGGGACACATGTCACATGAATTCAGGACCTTTTGGACCCCAACATGTCCATTTTGGAGTGACATGTGGCACACATACTATGGTTCCACGTCACCATAGGTGACATTAACATTCCATGTCATCTCCGGGATTACAGCCTCCTAGAATGTCCAATATCACTATTTGAAAAAGTGTCGAAGGACGAAGTAGTAAATTCATGCAAACCATCGATCAAAGATCCCTTCGAGACCTTTCTCCACCATYGGATCAAGCAGTGGAATATYCGTCTCAACATCGGGTTAAGTCGTGATCATTGATTTCATTGAAGTTGCTAGAGAAGCCAAGATTATCCATCCCATGGGAGATTAAATTTCAACCGTTCGATTTACCAATGGAGATGATATAAGTACTTCAATGAAAGTTTATTCCAACAAAGTTGGAATATCGAAAAGGGAGAATGGTCGAAGGATGAAGTCCAAAGGAATTGGTTCCAAGTGATGGTCTCATGATAAGGTAAAGGGGTTGATTAGAGGCGCGAAGGGAATAGAAGTGAACAAGCCTACAAACACTTTCGAATGAGGTCCTATGTAGAAGAATAAAGATAAACGCACTAAAGGAACATCACTTAGAGTGGATAAGTCTATAGTTTTGAGCCGAAGTCATAAGAAAAGTGGATTGAAGGAAGCGCCTGTGCAAAATTCAAATTTTGTACCAGTTTGAAGGGGCTATGGAATATTTGGACAAGATTGGAACACAACCATTCCATTGCCACTACAAGATCATGTTTGCACAAAAAGGGTGAAAGTGACTTTTTCCGGAAGCCCTAACTTTCAGCTCGAAGATTGGATTGGGGAATGGGAATAATCATCGAAAATATTACTGAGAGAAGTATAACATTGAATTTATAGAATTTGGAGAATGATAATATATTTATTCATTAATTAAGAACAAAAAGTACCTATAGCATTAATTGGCAGATTTCTATAATATGTATAACTCTAGCAATAATGGTTGCTTTCAGATTTGGTAGGATTAAAGATTTAATTGGATTAATTCGAGTCTAGGATTGGATGTCATAGTCATGGAAGAATGATAGAGTTTGTATAAGTTGGTTGAGGCTACAAATAACTATAGGGAAAGTAATGAAAAGTGGATAAATAACTCAAGAATAGTGGAACAAAAGTATTAGTCAACAAGTCCAGGATATTAATCGATTGCAAATACAAAAGAAATACTCCCCACATAAGACATGAAGCTAGCAGGTGAATAATGTCAATAATGGGAATAAAAAGGAAAAGTATGAATGCCTAGCCTTGAAGGAAGAGAGGTGTAGATAGTTGCAAAGCTTAAGTTTGAAATAAATAGTCTAATGGACAACTAGGAGTAATAGTATTTGATTCAAGAATGTTGTGGTAGTAGAGAGATGGAATGTTTGAGCTACTTCATTCTAAGGTGCTGAAATTTTTCATAAAGGTAAAGTTGGATATGAATACCCAAAAAGCGATGATGCAAATTGAGTACATTGGTTGGATTGCAGAATGGCCAAGTGAAACTTGGTTGGAAAATATTCAGACCAGAGAACGATAGTGCAAATGAACATAATGGGAGCACAAAAGGAAACAAGGATCTGAAATAATTCAAGGAAAACCAACTACAACATAAATAAATAAGTAAATAAGTGAATTGAAACAAAAATCCACTAGAGTGCATGAGGCACACAATGAAGTTAAAATGCATATGCCTTGGTACGCATGTTGAAAGTGAATGCTTGGTGCATATGGATGTGTAATTGTGCATATGAACATTCTTGGATATGCATATAACATGCTTGTGAACTTAGAATAGTGTGTTATTATGAAAATTGATTATGACTAATGATGGATTATGTATTCAGGAAAAATGATATAGCATGGTTAAAGATGTGGATGTTGTTGCTTCTTATGATTTCCATCTATGTGAAGACCTATGAGGGTGGTAGGAATGGTGATAAAAATGATGGAGTAAGTCTGTGAGATTCTACAAATACCAGTTGATTATGTAGAATCAAGTAGGTTGATAACAACCATCTAGTTATGCATTTATTTATTCTATGTTGAAGGGAATTGAGGTAAGAAATTCCCTCAGTTAAGTTTTCAAGATTTAAATCGATATGTAATGGCCAAATACCTAGAGTATGTAATTGTTATTGATGTTAGAATGCATTTACATATATTTTTAGTTGTATATTGTGTTATGATTTGTTATGGGATCATAACTAGGTTAATTCAGGAGACATATTCCTTCTATAACAATGAATATCCATAGAGCTAGTCGTGTGTGAGACCATAATATGGTCAGATATGGAAGGGATATAACGCTATGTGAGTGCTCAATGGTATCTACTGTATATCTGATGTTTGGACTACAATCTCTTTTCCAACACTGAAGAACACTTAAGAATTATATTCCTAGTGTTGTGTTTGGGTTGAAAAGGAAGGTATCCAAATAGTCAGGCAAGCAGTAGGAAGGGTGTGGATAATGTGTTGAGGCTGTTGTTCCTGAATTTATACTTTAAGGCTCTAAAGTATACCGTCAATGCATCTGAAAAGATAAAGAGAATTAAGGAGTAAGAATCAATTGTAAAGGATAAATCAGAGTTGGTTTCTCAACTATCTCTGTCTAGCTTCCCATTGTTCTTGGATGTTGATTTATCTCTCAATAACTGCCCACGAGTGTTCTAATTCAACCCGATTAGTTGTTGTTTCCAGGATAGTATTAAATAAGTTCAAAGCAATGCTAGTTTGATCTTGAAGGCCAGGTTCTAGGTTAGGCTGTTTATTATTTGGGATAGTCATGGGGAGTAAATTTTTATTGAATTATAAAATGCTTAAAGATTTTTTGCTTCAGTTTTGAGGGATGAAATAGAAAAGGAATTTTGGAACTCAAAATAATAACACAATAACAGTAGAGGTCGTTTCCTATACTTGAAACAATTTGAGAATAGTAAAATAATAACAAAAGTAACGCTGCCGAAAAATATGAGGCTTTAATCATAAAAGAATCTCATATCATAACAAAAGAAGGAGAGAAAAATGAGATTTCTAATGAAGTATAAAATGTAACCATCCAAATGACCTACAGGTCTTGAAAATGTTGATAGCAACCACAGAGGAAAAACTGTAAATGACTAAATGATTAAATAAATTCAAACTACAGTAGAATTTTGAATTAAACTATAGCTGATCATTCATTAGAAAGACATGGAAAGAAAGATGTTGAAAGATATCGAAAACAGAGTAAAGGAACACATAGCTTCAAGTTGACAGAATTTGGAATCTCTTCTGCATTATCTATATCATTGTAAATCGGAAAACTTCTAATACAATCGGCTCCCAAAAAAAAAAAGCCTTTTCTCAGCCTTGTGAAATTATATTTATACATGATCACCAAACTTTTATTTTTTGTTGGTGATTAACCATCTTTCGAAAACTAACGATTACATGAATGTGAAATACTGAACCGTTTATATTTCTATTTTAACTTCTTTATTATTTCAACGATGAAAATATCCAAAACAGTTTTTCATGTCCTCGTTGATGAACTTCCTTCTTCTATTTTAAGACAGTGAATACATTTTCCCAGAAAATGCACCAAAACTCTGGGAGCTTCTGGAATATCTTTCACCTCAAATAAGAAGAACTTTCTCTATAGTTCAGGCAGACGGTCTTCAATTATCTTTCTTGTGAACTTAATAGTTTGTAACTTTAATTTCGGCATCACTATCCATTTGTCAATTTGAGTGACATTCATTACCTTTATTTGTGGGATCTCTACCTGGATTTCTTCTAGATATTCCTTGAATCGTAACTGATGCTTAACAATGTTAATTTCTCCTAACAACCCTGGACAGTTGTTTCTTCCAATGTTCAATGAATCTTTCTCTAAAAGGTCGAAAATTACTTGACAGTCGTCATTAACCTCTCTGGTTATTCTCTTGTTTTCTACGAGGTTTGCCTCCCATACCTTGATTATTATATCACCTTCAATCTACTCTGAAACAGATAGCTTCTGAGTCTCTCCGACCTCCTCTTTTGTTGAAAGAGCCACTGCTTTTTGAAAAGTTGTTCTGGCTACTTTCACTTCTCTCTCTTTAAGGAGAATATTCTCCAAGGATTTACTTGTTTCCTAAAAGTAATTCTGAATAAATTCTAGATTAAAGAACACTCCTTGTTTCTCTTTTTCTATCTTTGTATGTATTTCCAACACCTGGGCTTGGAAGATTTCAAGCTCTACCACTTGATTTTGAATGGAATTAATCTAATTTGTACTTGTTTATTCATTTCTTCTTGCTGTAGGACCTGTTCTTGAGTGACCTGTATCTTCAGGTTTTCTTCATCTAAGCTTGCTTTCAGTTTTTGAATCTCTTGAATTTCATTGAATCTATCTCATTCTAGACCTTTTTTAATCTCCCGACTGATATTTCTTTCAGTCTCCTTTAATTGACTTTGTAGCTGAGCTGTCATCTGATCTTTCTATTGCAACATAGTTCTCAAATTACCCACAGAGTATAAATTTGCCGATGCTAAGGCTCCCATTGTGCCTGCTATTTCTATAGAGAAATCCCCCTCTTCAAGTTTCTATCCATCTACAATGATCTTGTGCTTTTTAATCATCATGTCTCCTCTTGGATGCATTTCCTGTTTCAGGACAACCTTCCTCTTTCTATTGAAAAAATAATTAGAGGAAGGAATATCATCCCTAGATATAGGTTCGAGATCATTGACATATAGGAATTCCATTTGGGGGTTACCAGAAGTAGACTTCAAAGGTGTCAAAGAAGTAATAGGAATTCCAAGCTCTGTTGATGCTGTTCCTCCTACTTTTTTTGGGAAAATCGTCAGGGATTTCTGGGGATGTTTCCAACTCCTTTCCTTTCCTTGCCTCTAATTTTTCTGTCTGAGGAACTTTTGTTTATTATGAAGGAATTTAAATATCCTTCATTTTTCCCTTTGTATTTGCTTTGTCCTGTACATCTATTTCAAAACCTGGGGGAGGCACTTCCTGCTCTAGAGGAGGGGTCATAGATTCACCTTGCAAAATCTTTGGCAAACAACTTCGCCTGTGACTTTGGAAGGACATGAAACCAGTCTGTAAGTCAAATGATAAGGTCCATACCCTATTCAATACCTCCTCATAGGTTTTAACCTCTTTGAATATATCATCATAAACAGACTTTTTGTGTTCATAAGCTTTCATATTGCAGTGCATCAAATGTCTGTTTACTAATTGATAAGGGTCATGCTTTATGTGTTTGATATCTACCAGTTTAACTTCTTCTAGTGCTTCTGCTTCCACTTTAGAATGGCCTAGGTTTAGCAATGAAAATTTCCCGATATGTACAGGGAAGATTGGAAAGGACTTCTTTTGATCTGCCTTTAGCTCTATTCCAATACCACCTTTCACTATTTGGTGTGCTACCTCCCTCAATACCAGTCTGTCTGGGAGGAATTTTGGAAGCGCATGAGGGGGGATTGAGCACCCATAAACCCTAATGTAAGAGAAGTTTTTATCAATGAACCAGTCAGCTATTGCTTTGAGGTTTTTTGAGATTGGCTCAGAAATGCGAGGGGGTTCACAACCATAAAACATTTTATGCATTGGAATTACTACGGAATGACAAATTTTGTAAAACACATTCTTAGCATTTTCTTCCCATAGCACAGAGTGATACTCGTGAATGGGTTCGGGGAAGGTTATGTTCCAACTCCAATTAATCATGGGAAATGGAATCACAAAGAAGATTGCGTCCATGATGTACGCTGACATGTAAAAAGCCACTGGCTGACCTTTAGATCTTGCAAATCTATAGTTTGAAACCTCTTGGGCTAGGTTATCAGACAAAATCTTGCTCCAGTTAAAAGTGCATCCTTCTGATGCTTCTTCTAAAAAGGGCACCCATTCTGCGGGAAAATGGCAGGGATTCTTTTTCTCAAAGAGTCTACATAGCATAATGGCTACATAGACCATGCACTCGTTCAAAGATGTTGTGGCATAAAGTCCATGGGCATCAAACCTAAATTTTGATGGACATCTCCACCATTCTCTGATTAAATCAAGATAAGTTTGTTCTGCCTCAGTATACTCCTTCCTTTGAAACTCAACTATAAATTCAAGATTATAAATGTGCTTAGGATTTGGTGAGAGTTTATACATTAATTGTATATGCTCTGGCCTGAATGAGCCGACGACTGCTTGATCGTTTAAAATTCTTCTTGTCGGGATATCAACCTTATCCAAGGCCCAATTGATCATGTCATTGTATGCCATGAGCCGATGGCATGTTGCGATCTTATGAAGCTCCGATTCTGCTATATCCCGAAAGTGATTCTTGGAATCAACAGGAGAATTTTTGATTTCGTAATCTAGGAATTCATAGATTTGTCTCCAAGATTTAATTAAGTCGATGGCATGTGGGATTGTGTCAGATATGATATCTCCTTATGGGTTACGCATTTCCTCTATATCTTCACTCTTCTTCCGTACTTTCTTTGGCACCATAGCTCTATGTTAGATGGAAAACCTGTCATAGGAAAGAAGCATGTGAGCTTGGCTGAATGTGAATTAGCTTTGAAGGATAGAACAAGCATAGGTTTTGGAACACAGACTTTTAATTCGCCTTAAACTCGTTTTATGACAAAAACACTGACGCAACTGACCTGTAATCAATTACATTTAATGAAAAACATATTTTTGAGATACGTGCATCACTTGTCAATTGTCTGTTTATTAATAAGGCTTTATTTCGGAAATCCCAGAGTTAAAATTTGAAAGATTTCATTCAACGGTACCGAAAATAAGAAAATACCTAAGAAGTTTAATTACCATTAATCGTGTTTTTTAAATAGAGTTAGTCTAGTTTAAAAGATGATTATGGTTCAAGACTTCACGTTTCAGGGTTTCAGGGATCGTGGATACATGAGGTATGTCATCGATAAACCCTGATTCCCAAAATTGCAAAATCACGATGAGATTAGGTTAGGCCTTAACATCTGTATTAGTGAATTGATTAATCGGGATTAAACTAACTTTCATTCTTTCGGGAAATTGGGTATTGGGATTTCGTGATTTAATATGTAAGGAAAACACATGGTTTGAGTAGACCCGAATCCCGAAAGGTTTTTTAAAAAAAATCTTAACTCCTTTAGGTTTTAAGTTTATCGTGAAAAAAAAATGTGCGTAAAAAATTAAAAATATTTCAATTTTCCACCTTTTATTATTTAAAGAAAAAAGCTTGTCGGGACTTCAGTACCAGGCTTTTGGAAATGATAGTGAGGGTTATGCTTTAGGAAAATTCGAAATCTGAAAAAGGAAGGTTTTAGTCTTAAAGATAAAAAATAAAAAAAAGTTTCAACATAGGCTCCAATTGGGGACTTCGTCTCCTTGTGCGACGAGGAGAACGAGTAGAATTAGTGCCTTTATTGGGTTAATGGAGTCAAAGTCTTCTTTTGGTGGAACTTTATTAGGAAGAGGATATAGATGAAAAAGATATTTCTTCTTTACTTCAGAAAAACTTTTCAAAACTCCCAATGTTGTAAACTCAGCTGCAATCTCATTCATGATCTTCTCCTTCTCGCTACTGAACTTACGTCTGCTTTAAGATGATCAAAACAATCCTAGGAAATCCAATAGATCTTGCAGCTTTTGGCTTGCATCAAACAAAGTAAATTTCATGTTTTTAATCGGGGATCCCTGTTTGAACTTGGGATGCAGATCCGGTTTCGAAAAGGCTGGTAACTAGAGTAGAGTGAAATTTACATATGACAGCCTTACAGATACCTTAGATATTGCTTCCCTGCTAGCGATCTTGTTCAGTACCCCGATGAAGTTACCTGTCCCTTTTTACTGAATTTCCTTTCACCACTTTGAATCATAATTATGCATTTAAATGCTAAGACGAGGGAAATCATTTAAATGAATTTCCTTTCATCATCTTTTTGGACTAGATGGGGGCAATCAAATATGAATTTCCTTTCACCATCTGTCTTATATTTTACTTTTTGAACACGAAGTGGGGGAAATCAGTGGTAGTAAGTATACCAGGGATGGTATCTATGTAAAATTTCTAGTGGAGGTCTGTCAACTTGCTTTGATTACCCTGGACCAACCTTTTCTTAACTTTAAAAACACCTTAGCCCATAGGGAAAATGGGAAATATTACTTCCAGGGGACTTAGTTCGAGCAAGCTTCAATCCTTAGAAAGTGTTAAAAAACCTAGGAGATTCAGTATCAGTGATGGTGCGACTCCTCGACCTACCTCAGCAGATCATGCACCTGACCTCCCGGTCTAAGGATCGTTCAATAGCTTTCCCTTGAGCTGAAGCGACTCTTTTAGATTCCTAGCACGAATCTCCTTCCAATCGAATCCACGGGTCCTTTAGGAAGCTCCCCTGTGCGAATATCACTAGGCGCGAGTTCCACCTTTCCTAAGAGACCACAAAGCTATGACCAAGGCCTATTCCCGAAGGTGCTTGTTGCAACTCACAATCTCGGGAGTTCGCGAGTCGAAGCTCTTGACTCCTCCTTCTCAATCCTGCGATACCCGAAATCATGAAATGGGTATAGCTCCCTTCTGTTAGCGCCCTCCGATCGTGACCACCAGCTACGCTTAATGCTACCACCTCTCGCTACTCGCCACTTCACGAGTTTCAGCGTCGAGCTCCCATGCTCTTATCCTGCGAATCTTCGAGACACGAGAAGTCAACGGAGTGTTGACTCCTATCCCCCTACGGCGCATGTCCGTCTGTCTATCACACGGGCCCCACCTTATGGTTTTTCCACGTGTTTCCTCCTCAGATGGATGGTCTTGATATATTCGCGACTTCTCTACCTGTGAAGTCGAAAGACTTCCCTCTATGACTCCCGATGTCTGAATCCCCGATATCGGCGATCTCGCGACACTGTCCTCCTGCAGATGGATAGCTCAGATTCTTTCACGAATTCAGGACTTTTGATTTCGAGTGCCCAGACTTTCGTCCCCACAACTCATGAACTCTCGAATGCCGAAATTCCGATACCAACTCCTTCGGGACTTTCACCTCTTCTTGCGAGGGTTTAAACCTCGAGCTCCTGGACACGAATCCATGGTCCAGATCTTTTCGGCTGATCTGATGCCAGCTATTGCTCCTTATGAGCTTTGGCACTTTTCTTCCAACACTTGGAAGAATTCCAGATGTAAAAGGCCTCGACTATTGCCTTTTTTCCTCTGCGAACTCTATAACATTGAGTCTCGCTTATGTTCTCAAATATGCTACTCCTCCTGAGCTTAGCCTTCTCTTGAAACCTTCAAGAGGTTCCCGACTTCTGCTCTTCTGTAGAGTCTTGCACACAAAAGTGCTATCCGTTCAGATCTTTCCTGTCACTCAAACCTTAAGGAACTCAGTCCTTTTCCCTTCTCCCTCAGATGGAGAAACTGATGCCCTCCTGGCTATCATTCTACTCAAGCAACCTATTGTTGAGTTCTTCAGGGTGTTCAACAACCCTGCGAAGATCCTTTAGTGGATTCTTCTTATAATTACAGAACTCAAAGAGTTCTCTCCCTGTGCCTATCTGCACACTGATTCAATGCCCTCCTAGCAGAGTTATATATAACTCACAACAGAGTTACTATCTTCTTCGGAACTCACAACAGAGTTCTTCCTCTGTGCACTCCTAGCACTAGCTCAATGCCCACTTGGCAGAGCTTTACAGAACTCAAAGAGAGTTTATGTCTGCAACTGTGTTCTTCTCCACAACCTTGCCTCCTGAGGTGTTCAGTAACCTCACAGGTCTTCCTTGAATGGATGATTTCAGTTCTTGTGCCCACTTTGCACGCCTTTGTCTGAATTCGTAGGTTCAGAAGTGCTTCAGTGCACCGGCTATCAGAAACTGCAGTGTTTTGTCACACCCTCCAGGTGTGAAGCCTCAAAGACATCTATCTGAAACCAAACAACCTGCAAATGCACAACCACAACATACATTCACAGCATAATAATAACACACACAGACACTCATTCAATACAGGGAATATGCAGGAAAAACTACTATCTTTGTATTAAATGGAAAATGCCTATTTTTACAAGGGTGTTCTCGAGCTCAGACTTTAACAGAGTCTCAGCTCCTTCTCTTCTACTCTCTTGGCTTACTCTCGACTCTCCTCTATTACAACTATCTCAAAATGAGATCGTAATTGATCTTTTACATGAGGGGGCTCTTCGAGCTCTTCCCTCCAATCTAACCTACCCTATTCAATTACATTGAATGGGCTGTCTAGTCCACAATCTGGATCTAGATCTCAGCCTTCAACATTTAAGGCCTACCTACTTCTATGCCTGTGCAAAACACGGCCTCATGGCTCAAAAGCCTAAAACATTTAATTACATTCATTCAAATTCAATTTGAAAACGAGGGTTGTGCCTCTCTTCAGCACGTGATTTGAAACCGCTGACGTGGTTGGCTGGCTGACGTGGAGAGATGCTCTTGCATCAATCAGCCTACGCATAACTTTGTTTAGTCGGAGAGTGAGGAGTTATGAGGAATGGCTTACCCTTTAAGATATATTTTCCATCTTCCAAAGCTAAGACGTAATCTCTTCTCCCTCTCTGGGAAACCCGAAAAGACGCTTGGTTTTTTAAGAAGGCAAAACCGAGGGTAGAAAGGGGCGACAGAGAAAGACTTGGAAATCGAAAAACAGGGATCATGGATTTAACCCAACTCCTAGAACTCTTTCTCGGAGACGCTTTATTCTCTTTTCTTATTTTAATTACCTCTTATATTTATCTAGGTGAAATTCTTAGGACCCAGAGTAAGAACTTGTTCTTTTAGTGACATATCACACTTACGAGACCATCACTGCACTTTAGAGACCTTCGTTTGAAAAATAGACTTCTCTGGAATTCACACCTTCGCCTTACCATTTTCGTTCTCTTTTGAAATAACGGAAAATCTTTTCTATCACCTTTTTTCGGCGAATTTATCTTCCGATATATGGTCATCTGTTTTCTCCTTTCGCTTGTTTGGGCTGCAAGCCAGGATCCTGTAAGGGAACGATATGAAGAGTATTAGGGCTTTTAAAAGAATTGAATACATTGAAAATTTTGTATCTCTACTTCTTGAGAAAACATTAACCTATTATATATATATATAATGAAAGTAGACTTACCAAAGAAAATTATGAAATAAAAAAGAAAAAAAAAACCGGGTATATACAGTGGGAATTTTGGAAACCAATTATTCCATATAGTGTTTTAAATAACGCCCGTTGACAGGGGTGTTGAGGATTTTACCATCCAAATTCTCTAACAGAAACAAATTTTTTCCTTCAGGAGCTGTAACCTTGAATGGTCCATACCAGATGTGATCGAATTTACCATGTTTTGTCGAGTATTCCTTCCCAGCATCCCATTTTAAAACCAAATCTCCGGGGAGAAAATCTCTTTCTTTGGCCTTATGATCGAATAGTGTTTTCATGTCGTCCTGGTATTTCTGCAACATTTCGTCCTCTTCGGCCCTGTGTTGTTGGACTTCAATCAACTAGTTTATTCTTCTTGTAACATGATTTGGTTCTTCGTTCTCATCTTGCCAAAGTTTCATTATGGGAAGCACTAGATTTATAGGTAATACTACATCGGTCCCGTACACCATTTGGAAAGTAGAGGTGTCGATAGAATTTTTCGTGCCCATCTGATTTGCCCACAAAGCGTATTTCAAATGCACATGCCAAGATTTCTTGTTTTCTCTCAACACTTTCTTAATTATATTGATTAGGATCTTGTTTGAAGACTCGGCCAGCCCATTTCTCTGGGGGAAATATGTCGTGGAATGACCAAGAACAATATTGTACTTTTGGCAAAAATTGACCATAGCCATAGATTTAAAGGCCTGGGTGTTAACTGTGACTATCTTTCGGGGGCAGCCGAATCTAGACAAAATGTTTTCTTCTAAGAAATCTATTACCACCGAATTCGTAGCCCTTCTAGTTGGAATAGCCTCCACCCATTTGGTGAAGTAATCTATTGCAGTCAGGATCCATCTATGCTAAGTGCTAGAATGATGATTAATTTCGCCTATGAAATCTAATCCTCATTGTTGAAAAGGAGCTTCTGTTTGACCAGAACCAAAGGCATCGCTGGGAATTTATGCTTGCCTGTGAACAATTGGCAAGGGTTGCATGCTCGGACCTTGGCGTTGACGTCTGAGAAAAGTTTGGGCCAATAATATCCTTCCCTCGAGATCTTATAAGCCGTTTCCCTCCAGGCGTGATGTCCTCCACACCCTCCTTCGTGAAATTGGCTTATGACCTTCTCTGTTTCTTATTCAACCAAACAAACCAATAGGAAGCCAAGTGGGTCCTTCCAATACAATTGTCTTTCAGATATACAGTACTTGACCGCATGCAGATTCAACGTTCTGGCTTTAGATGGGGGTAAGTCACTCGGGCACTTCAAGGTCAACAGGTAGGACACTATGTCTTTGTACCAATCTGATGAAGCAAAATTCTCTTCGATTCTGATTTCATTTATTTTTTCATCAAGCTCGTTCATTTCCTCACACTCTTCACCTCCCTGTAGGCCATTTATTCCAAGAGCTCTGAAATTTGATTCAACTAAGAGTTTAGCCAAACCTTGTCCCTTTACTAGTTTCGTTGGTTTTATCTCCAGGTTGAATTCTTGAATTTTGGTAAGACACCATCCTCTTTTGCCATCACTGCCAGACTGAACCAAAATGTCTTTTACGTAGCTAGTAGGTATGCACACAATTATCTTGGAATGAAACACGTAGTTTCTGAAAGCCTTTAATGCTTTCACCATAGCATATGCTTGTTTTTCCATTATATCATATCTGAGTTCAGCGTCTCGAAGACTTTTGCTAAAAAAGTCTATCGGTTGCTCGAAACCTTCTTCATTTTTCTGGAGGAGTACCGCGACAAGTGTGTGTTCAGAGGCGAATGAGAAAATAAGAAAATCATTTAGATAATTAGGGCTTGCTATTATGGGTGCCTTGCTTATAACCTTATTGATGCATGCAAACGATGCTTTAGCTTCTTCTGTCCATTTCACTTCATTGTTTTTCTTTAGCATATCTGTGATCAATTTCATGATTTTAGCAAAGTTTGGAATAAATCTCCTCAAAAAAATTATTTTTCCTAAGAATGACTAAATCTCTTTTACATTCCTAGGGATATTTTTTGTGTCTATAGCTTCAAATCTTTTAGGATCAATTTTAATTCCATCTCGAGACACAATATGTCCCAAGAGTTTACCTTATTGCATAGCAAAGTGAGACTTTTTGGGGTTTAAAGACAAACCAAACCTGCGACATTTCTCAAACGTCTGCTTGAGATGTATTAGATGATCTTCATCAGATTTAGAAAAGATGGTTAGATCATTAAGATAGATAACCACAAATTTGCCTCTTTCGCCAATGAAAGCGATATCCATAGCACGTTGGAAAGTAGCACCTGCATTCATTAAACCAAAAGGCATCTTATCATACATAAATGTACCTGAAGGGGTGGTGAAGGTTGTTTTTTCTTTATCATGTTTGCAGACGACAACTTGATTGTACCCAGAAAACCCATCGATCATCGACATCCTATTTTCCCCAACTACTTTTTCTAAAATGTGATCCATTTTGGGTAGGGGGTAATTGTCTTTGAGGGAGGACTTATTTAGATTTCTGAAATCGACACATAGTCTAATTTCCCTGTTTTTCTTTCTAACTAGGACCAGGATTACTACCCAATCGAAGTATCTCAGTGGTATGATTATTTTTGCACCCAGGAGCTTTTTGGCTTCCCTTTCGATCATGGGCAATAAAATAGGATTGATTTGTCTGAGTTTTTGTCTAAAGGGTTTGACACAAGGCTTTAGTGGTATCTTATGTTCAATCATAGTGGTGTCATAGGTTCTCAGCTCTTCATATGACTAAGCGAAAACATCCCTGTACTTTTTAAGCAACTCCGAGTATTTACTTTTGGTTTCTGGGGGAAGATATTTGGATAGTTTCACCAATCGAGGGTTTTCTTTAGTACCTATGTCATAGTCCTAAACCTCTCCAGGTTGAGGCTATAGAGTGGATATTGAAGGGATATCATCTTGATTGAATAATCTTTCCAAGGGAATTAGGCCCTTGGGGATCTGGTTATTTTTAAGGATGAGCATTCGGTGATTCGCGATTTTATCGTGGAACTCTTGAGGATCCTCCCCTTCCTGCATGATCCAAATAGGATCATTTTGGTTTTCTTGGTCAGCGTGCGTTTCATCAAACTCATCTATTAATTCTAAAAATTTGTGAAGTTGTTCATCATCTTCAAAGACTTTCCAATGTTGTATGTTATTTTGTATAGAGGGTCGGTGCCTCATTTGTGTGTGGTACTTTAGTTTAAACGCGATGGGAGGTGTGAATGTTGAGGTTGATTTGGCTAACGCATCAGCCTGTTGGTTTTCATTTCTTGGAATGAAATGAACCTTGACAAAAGAGAAGAAATTGTCGATCAGATCCTAGACACAATTCCTATAGGACCTCAACCTAGGATGTTTGGCCTAGTACTGTCGATTTACCTGTTTTATGATTAACTCAACGTCACCAAAGACTTCGAGGTTTTTAATTTTCATTCTCCTAGCGTTTTCTAACCCTAACACTAAGGCTTCATACTCAAAAACATTATTAGTGTGTTCCTCATTCCATTGTAGTCTGTAGGAGAAGGGAATTATGAAATTATTATTGGGAGCCACAAGGCATGCCCCAGCTCCAGCTCCAAATTAAGATGAAGCACCGTAAAAAAACATCTTCCATACACCAGTACTATATCCATCTTTTTAAATTTTTTATTTTTCTCTTTTTTCTTCTGTACAACTTTCGTCTATATCTACATCAGTATCATCATCAATGGATAAGATACAACTACCTAAATCTTGATTAACAATATATACAGGGTGGTTATTTGGGTTATGTGGATCACCTGCCAAGAAAGCCAATCTAGTTTCTCTGTATAAGCATGTGTACTGTCCTCCAAAAAATGGAATCGTAGCATACGTCATGTCAAGTTGGAGAGATCCTCCAAGCTTGGCACCCCATGACCTAGATAACATCATACCATATTTCGGAGGGATATTGGTGACCACTACGTCCATAAGAATTCTTTTTGCGAGTATTTGTGCCAGACTTAACACCAGGTCTTTAATCATGCCTATGAATTTGACTTTTCTTGAATCAAATGAATATAAGTCTCCATAAGGAATAGTGATTTCGAGACCTAATTTATCCATAATGGCTTTAGGCATCACATTGTGGGATGCTCCATATACTAGCATGCAGTTATGGAGTAGGTGGTCGAACAAGGTTAACTTGATATAGAAGGGGGGCAATAGTGTCTCTCGCACGTTCAAAATGCGGACCAAAAACTATGTTCGACTTGTCATCTTCTAAGTTGATGACATTGGCTTGGCTTTCATCTTCTAAAAAACTAATCATCTTGGCAATTTGTTTTCTGTATATGGGATTTTTAGCCAGTTCAACAAGTGGGATAGGGATTTTGATTTTGTTTATTTCGTTTTCGAGAATAAAATTTCCCAGGGCCTTGTCACTCTCTATGTTTGGGGCCTCCATTCCTTTCTTTTCATCTTTTCTTTGTGGTGCAGATTTGTTTTTACTCACAGGAACCTATGTTTTCACGGCGGGTGCTCCTACTGACTTTGACTTGACAGGTTGCGTGTCAGTAGTGTGGTTTTTTGCAGTCTGTTTCTCAGCAACCTTAGGAGTCGCTTCATCATTTTTTCCCCTAGGCAATATCTTTTTTTTTGGGGCGGTTGGAAGAGTCTTGTTCCTAGGTCTTAAATTGTATTTCTCGTGTAGTTCAGCTATAATATCATCTGCAATACCCTGATAGGACAAATCTTCAGAAGTATCGTTGCTAACATTGTCTTTCGATCTAATTTCTTTATTTAAGGAGTTTTTGTAATCTTGTCTTGATAAATAGGGTGATTTACTATTGTCGCCAATACTATTTATATCCTCATCTAACTCTTCAAAATATTCTAGGTCTTCCTCTCCAATAAAGTTTTCATTTTTGAAGGGGGTTGGGATTTTTTGATCCTCATTCTTAATTGTTTTCTGTGGGTGATCTGAAAATAGAAGGCTGACCTTTTATGCTATGCAAGCACCCTCTACTTCATTAAAATAAACTTTACAGGACCTTGCTTCATGTGTTAAAATATGCAAGATAAACTTATGTGTTAAGTTCATGTATCTTCTTGTAAATGATTATGTGTGAGGATTTGTTCTTTTAAATGGTTAAATATGTACTTTCAATAAATACACAACAACATAAATTGCATCAAATAAACCATCAAACTCACAACAAGAACAACATGATAAAGGAGTTCACCCCCCTCCGGGCTACATCTCCTTGAGCCTCCATCAATGGACTTGGCTCTCTGGGATTAATTAGTCAAAAGTTCTTTTACAAGATGCTTCTCAACTCCAATGGAAAAAAAGACTGAACCATTGAGATCAGAACACATAAAAACCACAAAAATGACTAATAGAACTCTGAAAATGGATCATGGCTCATCCGGGCATGAACTCTTCTACATGTGGCCATAAGATTCCCTAAGATTCTCTTTGGAAAAAACAACTGTAAAAGTCCTGAACAGCCTCTAAAACCTGTCCCAATGTGTTCAGAGCATAACAATTATCCAAACATGATTATTCAATCACAGAAAACAAACATAGGCTCACCAAAACATGTCCTCCATCAATGAGGGCTTCAAACTCCCTAGAGCTTCCTGAAACTTCAATGGTGAAAAACCTGCATAATAAGTCTTCAAATGGCCTTGATAACAGTGCCAATGGATTCAGGACATCCAAAAACCCCTAGCTGGGATTTTACGGCACCTCAATCGGCCAAGAAATGAGGAAGATAGGCCTCCTGCCATTTTCCTCCTTCAAGCTTTTTGAAACTGGTTCGCCAAAACGCACCCTTCCATAGTGAACCTGGCACACACACTCATTTAAGCGCAAAAACCTGGAATTG
>SNQJ01S0012532.1:103214-114470 GCA_010110895.2 Picea sitchensis
GCTTACCAAAGGGGGAGGTCACCGATTCAAATCCGGTCGGCTCCACAAAATTTTAAACAAACCAATAAATCATTAGCCAATAAAGGGGTGCCATGTGGCAGCCCATGACTGGGCCACGTGGCACCTTACCATTTGCCCAAATGATGCCACGTGTTGCGATAACATTTGCCCAATTGTAAGCTAATCACAAACCACCACGTCAGCAGGTGCCATGTCACCGTATGATCACCACATCATCATGTACAGACTCTGCCACATCAGCATCCATACGGACTGTACGGACTACCCAGTCAGCATCCATTTTTTTACTGTTTGGCGATTCAGACAGATCACAATATCTCTCGCTCCCGACGTCCGTTTGAGACGAAACAAATTGCGTTGGATTCGTGACGACAAGGGATACACTCACATTCGTTTTGAGGCAATTCTGAGAACGTTGATTTTTGAGCTAAAATTTGACCCCTATTCCAGATTTTGATCAGTGGGGCCTGAGGATCAGGATTCCTTCCGAAATCCTTTCTAGGAAAATGATCCCTTTTTTATTTATCTAGTTCCATTTTTGATATTTTATTTGACAGTTCTCTAATTATCTTAGCCATCTCTTCTATTTTATCTCCCGAGGATTTCCCCGATCCTGAGGATCCACCTTGTTCTTTGAATTTCCTATTTTCTTTGTTCCCGGTTTCTATTTTTGCTTTTAATTTCCTTGATGCCATCATGTTCGATTCGATCTCTAGAGCATAATATTGCATTTTCATGAGATCTATTGATCTCCTTTCTCTCAATAATAGAGAGAAATCAGGATCAAAGGCTCCAACAAAAGTCACCTTTGCTGCGGGTTGAGAACGTTTGACCTCGGCTGGGATTTTATTATACAACTTGTTAAACCTTTGCGTGAATTCGAGAACTGATTCTGAGTTTTTATTTCTAAGGGCTCCGAATTCAGTTAGGTAATAGAGGTGGTCTTTCCTCCCCCCCCATTGTCTGATAAAAGAGTTTTCAAGTTCTTTGTAAGATCTTAGAGATCATGGAGCTAAGGCTCAGAACCATGTTCTCACCTGTCCTTTGAAATTTTGAACGAGGAGTCTAGAATATACATATTCGTATTCGAATCCAAGGATGTCAGCAAATTGGTCAAATAAATTTATGTGTTCTTGAGCAGTTAGATCTCCTTCCACTGTAAATTTGGGAAGGCTTTTCATATAATTTTTAGGAAGATCGTGTAGGGGATCTGGGAGGACAAGGGGGGCATATCTGGCAGCTACCTTAGAAAATATTCGAGGAATCGGTGCTTGGCCACCTACTGGTCCTCCTGGGGCACCGCCCCCAGCTCCTGCGCCTCCGTGTGCAGCCATTGATGAATTTGAGGCTGAAGCACATAATGTGTGAGGAGAAGGCTCACAGAAGTTTGGAGTATAAACTTCAGGAAAAAAGAATGTATCGTTTGAAAGGGGAAGTGAGACAGATCTCTCAAGTGTTTCCTTAATGTTCAATTGTGTAAAAACAGGATGACAAATAGTATGTATGGGTGAAATGATTTGTCTAAGGGATCTTCGTGATTTTAAAATCTTTTCTGGATCCAAGACTGGTGAGGTCTACTTGTCGTCCGGGTTCTTTCTGGTGTTCTTTCGGCTAATAGCCAGTTTACTTATCGTGGAGTCACCAAGTAAAAAATAAAGGTAGCCTTAGAAGGTTTTCTATCTTTGTTCATTATCAAAAAAAGAAAGTGTCAATGTCGTTCTTCCCAGGGAAAAGTTTTGTTTCTTTGTTCCCTGGCAACGGTGCCAAAAAGATGTCGTTCTTGAGTTTATACTTTAAGGCTCTAAAGTATACTGTCAAGGCATCCGAAAAGATAAAGAGAATTAAGGAGTAAGAATCAATTGCGAAGGATAAATTAGAGTTGGTTTCTCAACTGTCTCTGTCTATCTTCCCATTGTTCTTGGATGCTGATTTCTCTCTCAATAACTAACCACGAGCGTTCTAATTCAACCCGGTTGGTTGTTGTTTGCAGGATAGTATTAAATAAGTTCAAAGCAATGCTAGTTTGATCGTGAAGGTCAGGTTCTATGTTAGGTTGTCTATTAGTTGGGAGAGTAATGGGGAGTAAACTTTTATTGAATTATAAAATGTTTAAAGATTTTTTGCTTCAGTTTTGAGGGATGAAATAGAAAAGGAATTTTGGAACTCAAAATAATAACACAATAACAGCAGAGGCCATTTCCTATACTTGAAACAATTTGAGAATAGTAAAATAATAACAAAAGTAACTTTGGCGAAAAATATGAGGCTTTAATCATAAAATAATCTCATATCATAACAAAAGAAGGAGAGAAAAATGAGATTTCTAATGAAGTATAAAATGTAACCATCCAAATGACCTACAGGTCTTGAAAATGCTGATAGAAATCACAGAGGAAAAACTGTAAATGACTAGATGATTAAATAAATTCAAACTATAGTAGAATTTTGAATTAAACTATAGCTGATCATTCATTAGAAATTCATGGAAAAAAAGATGTTGAAAGATATCGAAAACAGAGTAAAGGAACACAGATTCAAGTTGACATATATTGGAATCTCTTTTGCATTATCTATATCATTGTAAATCAGAAAACTTCTAATACAATCGGCTCCCAAAACACAAAAGCCTTTTCTCAGTCTTGTGAAATTATATTTATACATGATCACCAAAATTTTCTTTTCTATTGGTGATTAACCAACTTCCGAAAACTAACGGTTACATGAATGTGAAATACTGAACCATTTATATTTCTATTTTAACTTCTTTATTATTTCAACGATGAAAATATCCAAAACAGTTTTTCGTGTCCTCGTTGATGAAATTCCTTCTTCTGTTTTAAGACAATGAATACATTTTCCCAGAAACTGCACCAAAACTTTGGGAGCTTCTAGAATATCTTTCACCTCAAATAAGAAGAACTTTCTCTGTAGTTCAAGAAGATGGTCTTCGATTATCTTTCTTGTGAACTTAATAGTTTGTACCTTTAATTTCGGCATCACTATCCATTTGTCAATTTGAGTGACATTGATTACCTTTATTTGTGGGATCTCTACCTGAATTTCTTCCAGATCTTCCTTGAATCTTAACTGATGCTTAACAATGTTAATTTCTCCTAACAACCCTGGACAATTGTTTTTTCCAATGTTCAATGAAGCTTTCTCTAAAAGGTAAAAAATTCCTTGACAGTTGTCATTAACCTCTTTGGTTATTCTCTTGTTTTCTACGAGGTTTTCCTCCCATACATTGATTATTATATCACCTTTAATTTGCTCTGAAACAGATATCTTCTGATTCTCTTCGACCTCCTCTTTTGTTGAAACAACCACTGCTTTTTGAAAAGTTGTTCTGGCTACTTTCACTTCTCTCTCTTTCAGAAGAATATTCTCCAAGGATTTACTTGTTTCCTGAAAGTAATTCTGAATAAATTCCAGATTAAAGAACATTCCCTGTTGCTCTTTTTCTATCTTTGTATGTATTTCCAACACCTGGGATTGGAAGATTTCAAGCTCTACCACTTGATTTTGAATGGAATTAATCTTATTTTGTAATTGTTTATTCATTTCTTCTTGCTGTAGAACCTGTGCTTGAGTGACCTGTATCTTCAGGTTTGCTTCATCTAAGCTTGCTTTCAGTTTTTGAATCTCTTGAATGTCATTGAATCTAGCTCAATCTAGACCTTTTTTAATCTCCCGACTGATATTTCTTTCAGTCTCCTTTAATTGAGTTTATAGCTGAGCTATCATTTGATCTTTCTACTGCAACATTGTTCTCAAATTACCCATAGAGTATAAATTTGCTGATGCTAAGGCTCCCATTGTGCCTGCTATTTCTGTAGTGAATTCCCCCTCTTCGAGTTTTTGTCCATCTACAATGATCTTGTGCTTTTAATCATCATGTGTCCTCTTGGATGCATTTCTTGTTTCAGGACAACCTTCCTCTTTCTACTGAAAAAGTAATCAAAGGAAGGAATCCCATCCCTAGAAATAGGTTTGAGATCATTGACGTATAGGAATTCCATTTGGGGGTTACCAGAAGTAGACTGCAAAGGTGTCAAAGAAGTAATAGGACTTCCAAGATCTGTTAATGTTGTTCCTCCTACTTTTTTGGGAAAATCCTCAGGGATTTCTGGGGATGTTTTCAACTCCTTTCCTTTCCTTGCCTCTGATTTTTCTATCTGAGGAACTTATGTTTCTTTTGAAGGCATTTCAATCTCTTTCATTTTTCCCTTTGTATTTACTTTGTCCTGTACATTTGTTTCATAACCTGGGGGAGGCCCTTCCTACTCTGGAGGAGGGGTCGTGGATTCACCCTGCAAAATCTTTGGCAAACAACTTCACCTGTGACTTTGGAAGGACATGAAACCGGTATGTAAGTCGAGTGATAAGGCCCGTACCCTGTTCAATACTTCCTCATAGGTTTTAACCTCTTTGAATAGATCATCATAAACAAACTTTTCGTGTTCATAATATTTCATATTGCAGTGCATCAAATGTTTGTTTACTAATTGATAAGGGTCATGCTTTTTGTGTTCGATATCTACAAGTTTAACTTCTTCTAGTTCTTCTGCTTCCACTTTAGAATGGCCTAGGTTTAGCAATGAAAATTTCCCGATATGTACAGGGAAGATTGGCCAGGACTTCTTTTGAGCTACCTTTAGCTCTATTCCAATACCACCTTTCACTATTTGGTGTGCTACCTCCATCAATACTAGTTTATCCGGGAGGAATTTTGGAAGCGCATGAGGGGGGATTGGGCACCCATAAACCCTAATGTAAGAGAAGTTTTCATCAATGAACCAGTCGGTTATTGCTTTGAGGTTTTCTTAGACCGGCTCAGAAATGCGAGGGGGTTCACAGCCATAAAACATTTTATGCATTGGAATTACTATGAAATGACAAATTTCGTAAAACACATTCTTAGCATTTTCTTCCCATAGCACAGAGTGATACTTGTGAATGGGTTTGGGGCAGGTTATGTTCCAACTCCAATTCATCAGGGGAAATGGAGTCACAAAGCAGATTGCATCCATGATGTACGCCGACATGTAAAAAGCCACTGACTGACCTTTAGATCTTTCAACTCTGTAATTTGAAACCTCTTGGGCTAGGTTATCAGAAAAAATCTTGCTCCAGTTAAAAGTGTATCCTTCTGATGCTTCTTCTAAAAAGGGCACCCATTATGCGGGAAAATGGCAGGGATTCTTTTTCTCGAAGAGTCTACATAACATAATGGCTACATAGACCATGTACTCGTTCAAAGATGTTGTGGCATAAATTCCATGGGTATCAGCCCTAAATTTTGATGGACATCTCCACCATTCTCTGATTAAATCGGGATAAGTTCAGTCTGTCTCAGTACACTCCTTCCTTTGAAAATCAACTATAAATTCAGTGTTATAAATGTGCTTAGGATTTGGTGAGATTTTATACATTACTTGTATATGCTCTGGCCTGAATGAGCCGACAATGACCGCTTGATCATTTAAAATGCTTCTTGTTGGGATATCAACCTTCTCCAAGGCCCAATTGATCATGTCATTATATGCCATGAGCCGAGGGCATGCTACGTTCTTATGAAGCTCCAATTCTTCTATATCCCGAAAGTGATTCTCGGAATCAACCGGAGAATTTTTTATTTCGTAATCTAGGAATTCTAGATTTGTCTCCAAGATTTAATTGAGTTGATGGCATGTGGCGTAGTGTTGGATATGATATCTCCTTCTGGGTTATGCATTTCCTCTGTATCTTCACTCTTCTTCGGTACTTTCTTTGGAGCCATAGCTCTATGTTAGATGGAAAACCTGTCGCAGGAAAGAAGCGTATGAGCTTGGCTGAATGTGAATTACCTTTGAAGGATAGAACAAGCATAGGTTTTGGAACACAGAGTTTTAATTCGCCTTAAACTCGTTTTATGACAAAAACACTAACACAACTGACCTGTAATCAATTACATTTAATGCAAAAAATATTTCTGAGATACGTGCAACATTTATCAGTTATTTGTTTATTAATAAGGCCATATTTCAGTAATCCCAGATTCAAAATTTGAAAGATTTCATTCAACGGTACCGAAAATAAGAAAATACCTAAGGAGTTTAACTACCGTTAATCTTGTTTTTAAAACAGAGTTAGTCCAGTTTAAAATCTAATTATGGTTCGAGACTTCACGTTTCGGGGATCGTGGATACATGAGGTATGTCATCGATAAACCCTGATTCCCGAAATTGCAAAATCACGATGAGATTAGGTTAGGCATTAACTTCCGTATTAGTGAATTGATTAATCAGGATTAAAATAACTTTCATTCTTTTGAGAAATCAGGTATCGGGATTTCGTGATTCAATATGTAAGGAAAACACATGGTTTGAGTAGACCCAAATCCTGAAAGGTTTTTAAAAAAAAAATCTTAACTCCTTTAGGTTTTAAGTTTATCGTGAAAAAAGAATGTGCGTCAAAAATTAAAAACATTTTGATTTTCCACCTTTTATTATTTAAAGAAAAAATCTTGTTGGGACTTCAGTACCATTCTTTTGGAAATGATAGCGAGGGTTATGCTTTAGGAAAAGCCAAAATCCGAAAAAGGAAGGTTTTAGTCTTAAGGATAAAATAAATAAAAAAAAAAGTTTCAATAGAGGCGTTGGCCAAACCTTCCAACTGTAAAGATCCTCCTCGTTATGGCGACGAGCCTCTTAGAAAAAGTAAATTGTTTTCCTTATTCAAATTGTGTGCGTGCGTGTGTACAAGGGTAAAAAAAAAACACAATCGTCTCTGCATCGCCGCCTGATGACAAACAAGATGCATACAACGACGAACACAACATGATGACCTAAGACACACATCAAGTATCTGCATGCAATTAACAACAATCAAACAACTAATAAATAAGATTGACTACCCATCCGTCCTACCTTGCAATGGTTAGGACCTCCAAGACACATAAGCAACGCTCAAGCCCAAGTTCCCATCGATTTTAACCATTTAAGGTATCAGGGCTGGCGACTGTTCTGAGGAACATGGAGGTGTCTACGTCCCACCTGACACAAGAAGACCAAGCACACAAACGTTTACGACCCATTACAACATTAATTAGACAAAGGACTATAATCTACATTAGTCTTAAGGCCATTCCATCGCACAACTTTAGATCATAATTTGTCATAAAGGTACCCTCTAAATTAACATTGAAGGACCTTATTGTGCAAGTTTGATCTTCGAATGGTTTAACATTTAACCAAATAATTAATCATAATTTTAATCAAAAATAATGAATAGTTAAAAATTATCATTTAAAGCGAAAATTAACATTTAATTTATAATTATAATAATTAACACAATATTCTAAAATCATTTAACTCATTCATTAATTATAAATAAAAATGAATAGTTATGAATTATCATTTAAATAAAAAATTAACATTTAATCTATAATTATAATTCAATAAATAACGCAACCTTCTAAAATCATTTAACTCATTCATTGTAAAAATTCACATTAACCTTCACTCAAAGATCTAAGTTTATAATTCGATATACATTAATTATGAACCAATAATTGACTCAACAGCGCATTGATCATAATCCATAATTGACGCAATATTCAAAAATCCTTTTAACACAAGTGTATAAATTTAACATTAACATTAACTCAATGATCTAAATTATAAATCAATAGCCAGTAGTTGTGAACCAATAATTAGTGCAACGACCCAACGATTATAAATCCATAATGGATGCAATATTCTAAAATCTTTTAACACTATCATATAAATTTAACATTAATATTAACTCAATGATCTAAATTATAAATCAATAGCCAGTAACTATGAACTAATAATTAGCGCAACGACCCAACGATTATAAATCCACAATTGATGCAATATTCTAAAATCTTTTAAAGAAAACATTAAAAAATTTACATTAATATTACGCCATAATTGGAGCAAGCCTGAATAACTTAAAAGCAATGAATAATTAAAAGAAATCAGTGCAACATTAGAAACCTATCACCCCACAGTCAGAGGCACGAAGAACTAATTCATTGTTGTCCACCTGACAGGCTCAACATTGTCCAAGGATGGGAAGGGAAAAGGCTTGCAGCCAAAGGCAAATCACTGACTGAGAGGAGGGAGGGTTATTGTTGAGGCAAAAATAATGGAATGGCTGCAAGGAGAGTAACTCTCATGCCAGGAAATTTCACCCACTTCCAACGATGATTCGCTGTAAATAAATTTTCCATTTGGGAAACAAATAAAAAGGATGGCATTAGATTCTCTGCCTTGGGAATGACGCCACCTGAAGGTAGATGGCTAGATGGTGTCGACTGCACTCTGGAAAAGGGGGGAACACCATACCAACTACAAGACTTTGCATAGCCCGAGCACCGAGATAAGAGGTCATCCCATGCGCACGCCAGACTGTGTTGTAGGGTAAATTCGTGGTTCCTGTGTTAGCTAACAGCTGGAGCGTCCCACCTATCGATCGGGAGGCCCTTCTTCCTAAATCAACTCAGAACTGTAGTCGACTTGTTAACAGGCCCCTCCAGCGATAATCAAAGAGGTAATAAAGCTAAAGAAGTTCAAATGCGAGGTGCAACAGAGGGTAATAAAGGCCTCCTTAAATTTTCTCACTCCCATTTACCAACCACACTCGCTTACTGTAGATTCTGTTTATTTCGTTTTAATAGAAGGGAAAATAATAACAAAAACCAACGTAAATGATAACAATTTATGTGTTGTTTTTATTCCATCCATCATTTTCCTTTACCTGCTGACATTCTAGACATCTGGCCACATAGTTGACTATGTAGACCTTCATTCCCTTCCAGGAGAATAAGGGTTTAAGGTCTGCCCTCATCTTCGTGACTCCCGGATGAGCCATGTAAACTTTTCTATGAGCCTCGCTCAGGATCAACTTCCTCAACACGTCATTTGGTGGTACGTAGATGCGATTTTGAAACCTCAATAAAACATCGCTATCAAATGAAAATCCCTCATATCGTGGTACCATCATTATGTTTTTTCTGATATAACCCTCGACCTCCTTGTACCAGTCATCGTCACGTTGTAAAGTTAGAATCTTTTCACGTAGATTCGTTTAAAGAGGAAACACCGAAAAGATGCGTGGCTTAAGAATCAAAGCATCCGCCACTCGGTTCATTGTTCCCTTTATCTAAGTAATCTCAAAGTCATACTCGCTAAGCAATTATGACCAACGTCGTTGTCACGCATTCAGGTCGCTTTGCGTAAAAATGTGTTGTAGTCCACAATGATTAGTCTTTAGTTCAAATTTTCGTCGAACCAAGTAGTGTCTCCAAACCTTCAAGGCATATATGATGGCTAATAACTCCAAATCGTGTGTCGCGTAGTTCTCCTCATGCCTTCTCAGTTTCCTCAAAATGTAAGCAATCACTCGTTCGTCTTGCATCAAGACTCCACCTAAGCCTTCCTTGGATGCGTCTTTGTCTACCAAGAAGTTCGCGTCCATGTCAGGGACCTTTAGTATCGGTGTTGTTGTCAACAACTCCTTAAGCCTAAAAAATGCTTCCACACATTTCTCGGTCCAAACAAACTTCTTGTTCTTCTTCTGCAATTCCGTGATCGGATTTGCTATCTTTGAAAATCCCTCGACAAACCGTCGATAGTATCCTGCTAAACCCATAAATCTACACACTTCTGTGACATTCGTCGGCGCAATCCATTCCATAATAGCCTCGACCTTGGCTGGATCCACGACGATGCCTTCGCCAGAGATGACATGCCCTAAGTAGTGAATCTTCAATTGATAAAATGAGCATTTGGACAACTTCCCAAACAATTTTTGCTCTCATAGACACTGTAGTACCAAGCGCAAGTGCTCGTCATGCTCCTCCGTCATCCGAGAGTAAATCAAGATATCGTCAATGAATACTTGGATGAACTTGTCCAAGTATTCGCGGAACACCCCATTCATCAAACTCATAAATACCCCTGGGGCGTTTGTCAGTCCAAATGGTAAAACAATAAACTTGTAATGTCCAAATATCATCTTAAAGGCGGTCTTAGGGATGTCATCATCCTTGATCCGTAACTGGTGATACCCTGATCGCAAAACGATCTTGGAAAACACCGTCGTACCCTTCATTTGATCGAACAGATCATCAATTCTCGGCAATGGATAATGATTCTTGATCATAGCCTTGTTCAGTTGACGGTAGTCAATGAAAATCCTCCACAATCCATCCTTCTTTCATATGAAAATAATAGGTGCACCCCACGGTTAAAAACTAGGACGTATCAATCCCAGGTCCATGAACTCCTTCAGTTGCATTTTCAACTCTTGTAACTCTGGGGTCGACATCCGATAAGGCGTTCTTGCTATTGGTTTAGTCGCCAGTTTTAGGTCTATAGTGAACTCCAACTCCCTCTCCTGTGGAATCCCAGGTAACTCCTTCGGAAACACATCCAAAAACTCTCTCACCCCCATAAGGTGTTCTAGACCTTCAACTACTCCCTTCTCGTTTAGCGCAAGGATCGCATAAAGATTGCACCCCTTGCGCATACTCTTCTGTAGCTGTAAGGAAGAGATGAATCTCTGGGAAACTCCCTAGTTCCATCCTACAATCACACGTCTCTGTCCCTTGTCATTGACCAAGCTCAACTATTTTGTCTTACAGTTGAGTATCACCTCATGCTATTCCAACGAATCCATACCAATTACGACATCATAAGATCCTAGGATCATGATGTACATGTTGGCCCTTGTGACAAAATCTCCCAGGTTAAGGATACAGTCTATAACCTTTCCTCCAACCTTCTGTTTGGCTCTCGAAGCCATCTCCACGAAGCTAAACTCGTCCTGTTCGACTGCCTTTACCTTAATCCTTTTTAGCATTGCACCAAAAATGAAACTCTCGGTAGGACTGGGATCTATCAAAATACTAAGGGTCTGGTCAGCGACAGTACCTGTCATCTCAGGCACAGTCGATTGGTGCTCTGCCTGGTGGTTATTCACCGTGTTATCACCCCATAAATTATGGGAATCAACTGGTGACTGGGATATTATCTGTGTCTAGTATTTTTGTTGACAAATGATTTTTCATTTTGAAAATAATTTGAGAAAAAGAAAAAGAAAAAGAAAAGAGAAAAAAGAAAAAAGAAAAAGAAAAAAGAAAAAGAAAAAGAAAAAAGAAAAGAAAAGAAAAAGAAAAGAGGGCATAAAAGAATTGAAATAAAATCCCCATGCAATAATAATAACTTG
>SNQJ01S0012533.1:0-51159 GCA_010110895.2 Picea sitchensis
ATCTTCATCTATGCATTCTCATCAAGGACAATACATATTATATTACATAAATCATCAATCAATCAATCCTTTGAAATCAATCAATCACTTGACATCAATCAATCAAACCATTGGCATCAATGACAACATGATCCAACAAAAACCTAAATTTTCCGAATGAGGAGGTGAGAGCTCAACCCTAGCCTGAGGCTAGGAAGAAAAACCAATCAATGAGCCTTCAATTGTCTCCACCACTAGGGAATTAAATTTCGCTCTTAACCTACTAGGGCTACAAAATTCTACAGGATGGGGGGAGTTTTCTAAATAAAGATTGCAAACATTTGTTGGAAGGCCCCACTCAGAACAATTTAACCCATCTGATTACATGGGATGTGTGTGCATAAACGCTATCGGTGGAGAAAACAAGATCTCATGATGAAAACTTGAAACCAACCCCGACGTGGAGATAATAACTGATTCTATAGTAGAAGGAGACGAGGAAGAAAAGAGGGGAAATCCGCCTGAAAAAACTAGCCCTTCACCTTCCATACCATGAAGCTGTCGACTCATCCTTTTTGTCCCTTCGTGAGAAGTCAACCGTCCCTATTCCACCAGACTGCCACCATCTGTCACCGCTCAGATGTCACAATGCTCCATATAGTCAGAGGAATGATCCATGTGTTCCTCCAACTCCATACTGAAATTTGACAACTAACTCCCACCCTGTCACCACATAGTGGGCATCCCCCCAAAACCTCAGAGCTCTTAACCCCATTCGTAAGACAAGGTTGACCTAAATAATCTTACTTCGATTAAATTTAACTAATTGCAAGAGAAGTGCAGAGTTATAGGGATGATAATGAAATTTTTATGAAGGCTGAGGAAGATATACTTCAAAACTTGAACATGTTGCAGAAGAAAACCAATAAAGACTTCGACACAAAGCATGAAGCTAGTGCTAGAAAAGTGACAACATACAAATCCTATAGAATAAGATATCATTATGGGAATGACATGCAATCAAGGAGCATGAGCATGCACCATCATTCTGCAGAGAAATCCACTTGGAGAGCTCATGCAAGTTCAGGGCCAGGGAGCAACCCAAGTGTGTCTCTTGTCAGGAGACAAAGGAGAATGCCCGAGGGAGACATCTTGCAAGGTGAACTCAGAAAAATCAAGCCACCTACTTTAAATGGTGAGCATAGGAAGGGAGAAGAGTCTGAGGCTTGACTATTGGAAATGAAGAAATATTTCTAGCTGCACGATCACCCCTCAATGGTAGAAACACGAATTATAACCTACCACTTGCAAGGAAAGACAACTATGCGGTGGGATCAACTTAAGCAAGCCAATCATCTTGATGAGAATATGGTCTCATGGAGATGGTTCAAAGTATATTTCCAAGAGAAATATTTGTCTAAGCATTACTATGAAAGGAATATGAAAGAGTTCTTTGAACTCAAGTTGGGAAGCATGACAATGGATGAATACAATAAAATATTCTTTTAATTTTTTAAGTATGTGGACTTCATAAAATATGAGAAAGTAAAAATCCAAAGGTCTCTTAGTGGATTACCCTCTTTCTACATTGACAAGATACAATATGATAACCTTAAGACTTTGGAGGAAGCCATAAGGAAAGAAAATCATATCTATCAGCAAAGCAAAGGGATACTAGTCTTTAAAAAGACTTGGAATGACAAGATGAAAGGAAAGAGGGATCACATACAAAAAGGTTTTAAGCCAACCATTTTCACAAAAAACTCCCAAGCAAATCAACAAGGGAAGTCAACCCAAAATTAGCACAAGACAACATATTCATTCAGGAAAAGGCCAAGGAAACAACCTGTACAATGTTGGGGATGTGAGGGAAATCTCTTGTATAGGGACCTCCCTCACAAATGAGAAAGAATGAGGACTGTCCAAAACATACAAAATGATGAATTAGTGGAAGACATGGGATGGAAAATGCCAAGGATTTATGCAGACTTGGACAACAAGCAATCAAAATATTGGTCCCCCATGTTTGAGGTGGAAAGCAAGATTGATAATCAAACCATAACAATTTTAATTGATTATCGAGCTAGCCATAGTTATATAAACTCTAACATTAGTGAACTATTTCACTTGCAAAGGAGTAAGCATAAGAAATATTGGTTAGTTCAGTTAGCCAAAAGGGCTAAGAGAAAGATCAATGAGTTGGTTAAAGATTTCCCAATAGACATGAATGGACTCAAGACAAAGGTAGTTGTAAACATTATACATTTGGATTCATATGATTGTCTAATTGTCATGGATTGGTTGGAAAAACACTATGTTGTCCTAGATTGTTATAAAAAAACAATAAATTGTCTTGATGAGGGAGGGAAACAAGGAAAGATTCAAGTCATTCCAAGATTTATAACTGTTAGATAAATTTCATCCATGTAGTTGAAAAAAGTGTTTCAGGAAGGGGTGTCAATTTTTTGTAGCCCACATGGAAGAGGCAACTAGAGATAAAGTGGGAAGCCTTGAAGACCATCCTGTCTAAGAGATTTTGAAGATGCTTTTGAAGAAATCCTAGGATTTCCACCAAAGAGAGACATTGATTTCTCTATTGATTTGGTGCCTGGAGTTGCCTAAGTGTCCAAGACACTTTACATAATCAACACACCGGAATTGAAAGAAATACATATGCAACTTGAAGAAATTTTGAAGAAGGGATATATACGCCCAAGTGCGTCACCTTGGGGAGCCCTAGTTATTTTTATAAAGAAGAAGGATGGGAATTTAAGGCTGTGTATTGATTTCAGACAACTGAATAAGGTCACTATAAAGAAAAAATATCCTTTACCAAGGATTGATGATCTATTTGATCAGATGAAAGGTGAAAGAATCTTTTCCAAGATTGACTTGAGATCAGGTTATCATCAAGTGAGGATAAAAGAAGAAGATATCAACAAGACGTCATTCAAGACAAGGTATGGACATCACAAATTCATAGTAGTGCCATTTGGGCCATCAAATGCCCCATCCATTTTTATGTGTCTAATGAATGGAGTGTTTAGAGAGTACCTCGACAAGTTTGTGATTGTTTTCTTAGATGATATTCTCATCTACTCTAAGTTTGAGGAAAAACATGATAATAATTTAAGAATGGTTCTAAAGTTTTTAAGGGTGCATAAATTGTATTCCAAGTTAATTAAGTGCATCTTTTATCAAAAGAAGATTCGCTACTTGGGGCATATTATTTCAACAGATGGGATATCGGTTGATCTTGAGAAGACAAAGGCCATTAGAGGAAGGCCAACAAAGAGAAATGTAAAATAGGTCAGATCATTTATGGGTCTTGCAGGTTATTATCGAAGATTCATAAAAGGGTTTTCAAAAGAAGAGAGTGAAATTCAAATGGAATCCAAAATGTGAAGAAAGTTTCCAGTAGTTGAAAGATATTTTGACATGTAAAAGTTGAAAGATATTTTGACAAGTGCACCCATATTAAAGATTTCATATCCAGATGAAGACTTTGTACCGTGTACGAATGCATGCAAGGAAGGGCTCGAGGGAGTCCTTAGTCAAAAGGATCATGTGGTATGCTACGAGTCCCAAAAATTAAAAGAGCATGAGATAAATTATGATACACATGATCTAGAGCTAGCAACATTTGTACATGCATTAAAAATGTGGAGACATTATCTCATGGAGAGGAGATTGAGCTAAGAACATAGCATTGTAGTTTAAAACATTTATTTGGACAACCAACATTAAATGTGATACAAACTAGATGGCTTGAATTTCTTAGTGAGCATGACTTGAAATGAAACATATCAAAGGAAAAGAAAATCAAGTGGATGATGCACTCAACAAAAGATTTCATGAAATGCACATTTTAGCCATCAACATGTATCAGATAGATTTAAAAGATGAAATTCTTGAAGTAGCAAATTCAGATCAACATTATTTACAAATAACATAAAACTTACAAAAAATCAATTTACAATAGAAATTTAAAAATTATGAATTGAAAGAGGATGAAATTCTCTTGTAAAGAGGCAAGGTGTATGTGCCAAACTCCATGGAGCTAAAAAATATAGTGTTGAAAGAAATTCACAATGTGCCATATGCTGGGCACCCTAGATATCAGAAATCCATTGCAAATGTAAGGAGCTAATACTTTTGGCAGGGAATGAATAAAGAAGTGGCTAACTACATAGCCCAATGTCTAGAGTGCTAGAAGGTAAAGACAGAGCACAAACATCCAATGGGAATGCTACAACCACTGTCCATTCTAGAATGGAAGTGGGAAATTGTCACAATGTATTTTATTACAAAGCTTCCCATAACAGTGAATCAACATGATTCCATCATGGCGGTGGTGGAAAAATTGAGTAAGGTAACACATTTTATTCATGTGAAGACATCACAAAAGGCAACAGATATTGCAAAGAACTACAAGAAATATGTTTCCATGCTACATGGAGTGTCTAAGGAAATAGTTTCAGACAAAGATTCCAAGTTTACATCCAAATTTTGGCAAGGTTTTTTCAAAGGATTTGGGACAAATCTTAATCTTAGTACAACATATCACCCAAAGTTAGATGGGAAAACATAAAGGACCAATAGGATAAGTGACTCATGATGTATGTGATGGAATAGCCATCAAAACGGGAAAACTGTATCCACTTAGTGGAGTTTGCTTATAATAATGGGTATCAAGCCTCATTAAAGATGAGTCAATTTGATTTTTTGTATGGAAGGAAATGTAACACACCAGTGAGTTGGGATAACCCAACAGACAAAGCTATCTTTGGGCCAGATTTATTAAAGGAAATGGAAGAGAAGATAGCAAAGATAAGGTAGAATTTAAATGCTACCCAAGACAAGCATAAAAGTTATGCAGATAAGAACATAATTTTCAGATATTTTGAAGTGGGCGAACATGTATTTCTTAAAGTGAAAGTGAAAAGAAATTCAATAAGATTAGGTTGTTACCCAAAGTTGGCAACAAGATATTATGGGACTTTCAAAATATTAGAAAAGATAGGGCTATTTGCATACATGCTAGCACCCTGCATCCATGAGAGTGCATAATGTATTTCATGTATCATTATTAAAGAAATATGTTCCTGACCCTAACCACATAATTGATTGGACTATGATCTAGGTGGAAAACAAAGGGGATTTCTGGATGGATCTAATACACATCCTAGACCGAAAATTCAAAGTGTTCTAGAACAAATCCATAGGGATGGTAAAGGTTCAATGGACTTGCTACGGTCTCGAAGATGCAACATGGGAGCATGAGGAAACTATGCAGGAAGAATACCCACATTTTTTTTTTTCTAATTTTGAATAAAATAGAAGATAAAAATGAAAGACTCCATTTTTTGGGCAACTAGTTTATGGAACCTCGTCTCGAAATTCTCGGTCATCTGTGCTGATCGTCCGATAAAAGAATGGTGCAGCCCGATGGATTGAAGGCAGTGAAGGGGGCACAAACCTTGGGTCAACAGATTGAGAATAATGAGAGATTATGGTCGATACTGTTGTGCATCGAGGATGATGCGAAATTATAGGGGAGGGGGAATGAAACATCCCCACTATAATCCCTAGTTTAATTAATACATAATGTGATATGAATGTGGTTATGGCCAATCGATGTAATATGTGAAATGTTTTTTCTGATTTCAATAAATAGAATGTGATACCATCTGCTGGGAATATGGACAGAGATGGGGGATGAGTTTTCTACAAGAGAAGAGAGTGTCCAAGAAGGCGTCCAAGGGGGGAAATCAATTATGGGTATTAATCCAAACCCAATTTTCTGAATTTTATTATCATATGGGGAAACTTGTATTTTTTATGTTTTAGTGTATGAGAGCCCAATCATTAAACTCATGTAAGAGGGTGGGTGTGAGAGTCACATCCCATAGTTATTGGAAGCATGGGGTTGAAGTAATCAACATTGGGTAGAGTGAGTAGTGAATTCTCTTGAGAAAATTAAGAAAAATTGTATGGGGGGATTAACCTGATTTTCACATGGATTTTTGGCATGAAAAACAAGGAGAGAGAAATGAAAGAGACACTAGAGATAAAATGAGAAGGCTGGGAGAATTCATGAGTAGTTGGGAGTGTTTTTGGAGCATTTTTGAGCTAGAAATTGGAGAGTCTGGTTGTCCGGCCTGAAGAGTGAACTCTCGAGTGAGTTGCATTGTGACAACAAGTGTTTGCTATTGGTTGCTAGTAGTTTTCCTCGCAGTGAATTACCTTGAATTCCAAGTAGAGAGATTCCTAGCTACATGAGCCAGAGAGACTCTTAAAAATGAATGGGACACCCATTGGATTGAGAGTAGTGAAGGGGTACATTTCTTGGGTTGGGTAGGTCAAGAGGAAGAGAGCTAGAGGAAATTCAGGATAAGTGTAGGAGAATACTAGTGGTTGTGTGATAGTGAGTTGTGAGTGGACTATGAGAGGCACCCTTCTCTTGTGGAGTCCTAGCCCCAACTTGGGGGTGACTTGTTGTTGGTATTTAGAACAATAGGTCTATGGTTGGGTGGAACGTCCTTTCCAAGCAACTGGTTGCACAAAAGTTTTAAAAGATAAGTATTTATATATTTCTAAGTTATTTTATGAGTTTAATTGTTGTGCTTAACTCTATGTATGTGAATGGTTTATTTGTTGTTTTGAATGAGTTATTAACTACATTCATGATCATTTAGAAGGTTGTATATGCATTTAATTTTTGGGTATCAGAATCTGGTTAAAAATGTGTAAAAAACGTAGTTGGTAAGCTACAAGAAATGATTAGCATAAAATTTTCGTTTTTCATGTGTATTCCACAAGTAATGTCCCTCGATTAGGCTAGGAAATGTTACAAAAGTTATAATAATTGTTCATTAAATTTATAATAGTTATATTTAATGATTTTTATTATTTAAAAATTATAATTAATTAAATTTAAATTATTAAATATGAAAATGAAATCATTGATAATAATGAGGTTCAATCTTTAATTTCCATGGCAACAATTCATATCCTAGCTTTCTAGGGTTGGATTATAGTGATGAAAAACTTTAGAGGCTAAACTTCATGATTTGTCTTGTTTTCTTCTAAAAATAGTTTGCTAATTTTTATTTTTATTTTTAAATTATTCACCCAAATTCTATGGGATACAATTGTTCTACTCTAAAAGTTGTCGATATTTTCTAAAAGATATATAAATACTTAGAAATTGGAATACTTTTACAAGAATAACACCAAACATTTTATAATTAATATTTTAAGAATTAGTAAAATTGGCAAAGGTTTCTATACTTTTAGATAAGTATGAATCCTTAAAATTTTCTTTAATTGTGACTAGGCTCTAGAAAAAGACTCTTTCAAAATTTCCATTTCCTTCCTATATTGACATTTATTACAATGAGAATGTAAAAATAATGATTAATATAAGTTTATATGTTTAGAAAAATAAAGGATGGAGTGGAATAGGTGAAGGCTATGATAGTTGCACTAGTTAAGGTTGGGAATGCCATCAAAGTTGGTAATGCCAACACCACAAGTGTGATTCCAGAATTCATAGATGTTGCAATAAATTATTTTCTTGGAATTGTCCTTAGAAGTTCCATCAAAGTAAGTATATATTTATTTGAATTTTGAATTTTTCAAACATTAATAAAAAACTCGATGTTTTGATTTTTTTAATATAATCATTTTCTTTTAAATAAAATATACTTCAAAATGAATCTTTACTATTTTATTATGCAAATATGTCACCAACTTTGTGATATCTCAATTAATGCTTAGTAATTCAAAGGTTAACATAAACATATGTTAACACAATACATTGAAAATTTGCTATAATTAACAATAAATATGACAATACAAATATATAAAACCCACATCTTATGCTTCTACTATTTAATGCATTTTCAATATGGTGGTTGTAAACAATTGTCAACTTTTCATATCCAACATTATAAAATGAAGAAAAAAAAACATAATTGGCCATTATAGATACCCATAATAAAATGACACATCCACAATATACATGTTGAAACAAAGCATTTACATATCATTCTTCATTGCCATCACCTTGATTATCTTCATCGCTTGGAATTTTAACATTGTTGTTCTCAAAAATATGTTTAGATCTCAGATCATGTGTCAGTACGAATCACCAATCTCCATCCAACACATCTGGGTAAAAATACACTTGGTTGCAATGTTTTGGGAAAACATAAGGCTCCTTTGTTTCAACCCACATTTTTTAATAGTCAATACATATTATCCCACTATCATGATCTTCCTTTACATTTCTCTGGTCGAAGGAATCCCACCACTTGCAACAAAAATTAAAACATTGAAAATATGAGAATTCCACTTGCATGTTCTCTTGTATCTTTCCAATGTAACCTATCTTACCCTTTATTAGGTTTTGATCACGATGGCTAGAATGAATAGATTGGTTGAACTTGATCTCCATTGCACAATCTTGTATGATATGTGCATCATCGACATACTCAATGCAAAAATGGTGTCCATATGCCAGATGGGAACAAATGCACCTGTAAAAATGTGAACAAAGGACGATGCCATATCTTTAATAACCTGAGCATTAATAAAAACATAATACATGTTACAATTCAAATGTGCAATATTATAATTGAATGTGGTACTTAGAGAGGTTTTTACAGAGTTGTTGCACCCACTCCCTATGTTTAGTGCATCCAAAAATTCTCCACATGGGTTATGATCAAACACCGCACATTTCTCTTGTAACTGGTCAACCACCCAACTGTTCGGACATATTTTTGGAAAATTATCTTTTAAATGATCAAGATAAGTCATGCTTATATCATTAAACCATGTGAGTGCTTTCCTATCATTGTCCCATTTCCTTCTTTTCTCTTCTTACAATGCGACCCATGGTCACATTGCTCTGTAAACAATTGAAAAATATAAGTGACTTACTCTTTATCATGCAAATTTTTCTGTTCATTTGGAGTAGCTCCCCTTCCTTTTTGTCCTCATCCCATTGGTCATCCCAAACCATTGTCCCTAGTGTGTCATCAATTTGCTTGATGTACTCATTGGCATAATAAAACAACTCGTATACTATGTACCCCTCTGCCATAGAGCCCTCTGATTTTCCCATTGTCGAACAAACCCATTCAATTTTTCATGTACCTCTCTAGGAAGAACATCCAACGACATGAGAGAACCCCAACTAATTCAACCTCATTAGGTAGGTGAATTAGAAGATGGAATTTCAAGTCCACAAAACTCGTGGGTAGTTCCTTCTCAAACATACAAACAAATTTCAACTATCTCTCGACACCACCGTGGAATGCTATCCATATGAATCTCCTTTGATGTGATCCAACATAAAAATGTAGACAATTTTGATATGGCATGTCCCAGGACCTAGGGGAATTCGTGGTTCACACAACCACGCACAAGCAAATGATAATGACACTAAAAAATAGACACACACACATCGTTATTTTCTATAAAATTGTGAGTGCATAACATATTTTTACTGACACTATAGAAGAAGAACCATGTACTCGACATACATACCCTTAGAAGGTCCATATGGTCATGTGATTTCAACCCCAACAAATTCCCTTCTATAGTGAAGCAACGTCGTAGAATTGAACCTTATAAAGAAGGTTCCTTCACACCTAATATAACATCCTTCACCATGAAAAAATAATCTTTCTTCAAAATCCATGGGACATCACCTTCTTTAAAAGACCAAGAGGGACTAGCCTCTCCTCTACTTTATTTTCTTGGCCAATGTCTTTTCTTAGTGTTCAAAGCAATAAGATCTATCCTAACAACCAATGTGCCTCCATAAATAAGATGGAACATTTTTTAATATATGCATGGGATCGAGTAAGTGGTCAATCTTAAGATGATTCGAATATGGAAGCTCATAAAATACAGATTTTCTTTTCATCCCAATGGGAATTTTCTCAACATAGGTGTCAAAAAATTCAGGATCATTGAACACATGTTCCCCATTTGAATCAAACAAGTCTTCCATTTCCTTCTCCTTCTTTGTGTTATATGCCCTAATCCAATCTGTTGGTGTCATTATTTTAGGTCTTTGGGTTCTCTATTGTTTACAATTGAAAGCATATGCAACTCTTCTATAAGGGTGTTATTCTAGGAGGAATACCCTCGAGTAGTCATACACCTACTTTTGTAGGAGGTTGGACCACCTAGAATTTATATAAGGTCCACAACATTTACATCCATGATACCCTTTTGTTACAAGACATGCAATGTTATTGTATACATAACACATTAGTGTAAAAAAATAGTTGCACCAAATGAAGTATGCCAAATAACATTACAGATATAAACAAATCAATCAACATGCTTACCAGAGTAAAATCCTAGTCCTGGATAATCGTGAGTGGTGTACACACATATGCCATACAACATAAAAGACCTCTCCATTGGGATGGGTCTTGATACATCATATACATGTATTCCTTCCCATAATTGCTTAAATTCATCGATCAATGGTTGGAGGAAGACATCCATTCTCTTCACCTTTCTTCTACCTGGGACAATAAGAGCCAACATAAGTGCTCATTATTCGCCTTGAACAACCATGGGGTATTGTTAATGATGATACTGTGGCCAAACAAAATGAGTAGGTGTTTTTGGAGGTTATTGATACTACAACTGGCCAAACAAAATAGTGGGTGTTTTGGAGGGAATACAAGTTAACTCCATCCATGGCTATGCTCAATTGTAGGCTCCGTACTTCATCCTTGAATTTATCGGGCCATGTATCTTCTATATGCTTCATGGATATTGAATATGTTGGGATTCACATAACTCCTAGCTCACTTCTATGTGAGGCATGCCACCCTGTAAAATGGCTAATTATTTGCAATGAAAGAGCCTTTGAATCCTTGGAATTATAGGCATGTGCCTCAATATCTTATGGGGAGGACCATGTTTCTTACCCTTGTTTTTTGATTTATAGTACCTATCATGCCTACATTTTGGACATATCTCTTTGTCCTCATATTCATTTATGTATAGAGTACAATCATTCAGACACGTGCTGTATGATATGTATTCAACACCAAACACTTTTAGCATCTTTGTTGCCTCTATGTAGCTATCAGGAAATAAATTATCTCTTGGAAGTACCTTATCTTTGAGTAACCTAAAATTAGTGAGAAATAGAAATGTATAGTGTCATTAAGTATGAATAAAATGAACCATTTTATTCCTTCATTGTGTGACAAGATTCTTTAAAAAATTAGGGGACTTAATGGTTAGTTATCTCAAAAGTGTCGAGAAACATGCATCTGACATACCATACATTGCTTTCAAGTTGTACAATAACATCATTATCCCTATTTGGGTTTACCTTGACTCTTGTAAACCAAAGAGAGGGGTGGGGGAAGAGGATTTTAAGATTTTGAAGAAGGTATCTATGACATCATTGTCATCCCCTAGCTCATTTTTCTAGAATGCATGTAACAACATTCCATCCATGGATTGGGTATCCTGTAAGAAGTCATCCATACCAACCTCCATATCATTTCCTTCATCCCCAACATGTGAAGAACTAGTGTTACTATAGAAGTTTTGAATTAGCGACTCAAGACATAGTGGGAATTGAATAGTGTAATACCCATGTTTACCACAACTTGTAATTATAACTATAACTAGACAAGAGACTATGACATACTAAATGTGTGTGAATGTTTGATTTGATGAACCTTTGTATAAAAGGGTCAATGTATGAATTTTCTGTTATTAATAAAAATTGAATATGTGTTGCACAACTGCTAAAAGGGGGGGAGGTTTGCCAAGATAGACCATGGATGCTATGAGAAAGATATTGTGAGGGGAAACCAAGAATGGTTGAGATGAACCTCACCAGACCAGTACTTACCGTGTGTAATTTCTCAATAGTCCTATGACCCATAAATGAATTACCAGTGAGGCTGGTAGTTGGAAGGACATCCTCAAGAGTTAAAGAGGAGATGGGGCAAGGTACCCATCTGTAAGGCTTCCAGGCCTGACCAAGAATTGGGATTTAGACTCACACAACCTTGTTGAAGAAGGAAAGAAAGGAGGTAATTCAGGGACAAAGACATATTTGCAAGATAACAAAGTAGATAAAACACTCTCCTGAGAAGAGAAGAGAAGAGAAGAGAAGCATACTTCGAATCTTGAGTTCAGATAAAAGCTCAGAAGCTAGCTCATTTTGACTATAAGAAGCCATGGGAAGGGTTTCACTACAATATGATAAACGAGGCTGACGAGTGACCGAGGAAGTACTTGTGCAGACCTCCTTTCTTGGGTAGAGAAAACCGGTTGCCAAGTTCCCATCGAAGAAGGAGAGTAACCTTTGTCCCTGACTATCGTGGAGCAAAGAGAAAGAATCTCTCTCAGAGAATCATGGTCTAACTCGGGGGTGGCCAGTGGTAAATTCGTTAGGAGTGACTGTGCCTATGGTTGGGATGAAACATGCACCCTTTTCAACAATTGCTTCACATTTTCCAGTTATGATAAATATTTTCATACTCGGTGTAATATATTGGATGTGATGATGAAATGTTTGTGTTTATGATTAAGTCTTTCAGTATTTGAACAATTATTAGAAATGCTCGTTGGTTTCTGTAAACTGTTATATCTATATGATCTTTTATTTATCTCAGTTTAGTTGCTAGAGAGTCATGGGATGTGAGTCCGCAGGAGAGTCAGGGTAGGAGTAACTAAAACGCCTAAGTCCTGCCAATCCTTTGAATTCACCTAAGCGGGAATGTCAAGTTCATCTCTATGGGAGAAGGCGATTTCCCTTTAGACTAACCACCCACCTGATCGAGGCCTCATGCCCATGTCCTTAACCCATTTGATGCAAAGAGGATTTTCACTTATCCCACAAGATTTTTCCTAGAGGACCCATATGACTAGGGCCTAGGAACCCTGCGCTAGTTTGAAAGGAGCTAACTCTTTCAGAACTTCGGGACTTGTTGGGTTCGTATTTTGACTGTTTTATTGCAATGATTGAATCCGTTTTGCACCGACATTACATATGTTATGCTTCATGTTAGCCATTTTGAAGGAGTTTCAAAGGTTTATATATCAATTTATCATGGATTTGCATCAGGTATGTATAATTGGTGTTTTTGTAATGATTTTGAGATAAATTCAGCTCATTTTTATGTTTATAAATATCTAACATTCTAGTTTGCTTGCAACAGGTCGAAATTGTGATCTGATCCTCCATCCAGACCTTCATCCGAAACTATTACAGGCAACAAACTTAAATCTTAATATGTGGGGGGATGAAGTGGAATTTGAAAAATCTGGCACATGGGTTTTGCGTATAATATGCCCAATTAGGTTCTATGTGGGCCGTTTTCTGAAATTTTGAATGGATTGAGAGCCGTTCGTGGTTTTCAATTTGGCATACGACACTCCATCCGACACTACGTCCGACACTCCATCCAACACTAAAACCATGGGCGAGTTGGTGGTTATTATATTGGTGGCCTCTGCTGGGAGAATCGACGACATGGTTTTTACTCATGCTCGTGGCCTCTAGCTACCGAGCTCTTGAAATCTTGGATTGCGTTGTTATGCTGAACGTTGAGTGGCTCGTTTGGTTTCTAGAAACCACAGGCAGTTATAATGCATTTAATAGAATTTGTTGTTTTTAGAGGAGGTCAAACCCTCCAATGGTTGACCTCTTGAATTGTAACTGTTATAAATACCACAATAGTGGTCAGACAAGAGTAGTGAATAATTGTGAAGGATTGCTAGAATTGTTTGCTGTGTAATTCGAGACATTTCCATAAAATTGTGCAAGACTGTGTTTTTAATTTAAATGCCAAAGTCGTGTTTCTTGAGCTCGTGATTCATTGTTGAGAAGTAGCCATGACCCGCTGGGGAACCCACCAATGGTTTGGGTGAATAGTTAGATAGTTAACTTGCGCAATTGCCATTTCTTTCATTTTCCTGTATATGTGTTTTTATCATTTTATTTGCTGTGTATTTGCTGTTCATAATTTAATTGTTTCAATTTCCTTTTTGCAGGTTGCTTGTAAAGGATAGTTAATATGCCGTGTCTTTTAAATTAATTAGTAATTAGCTTGTAAGATTAGCTACTAACTTTGTTGTATGCTTAAATGCTAGTTTGAATTTATGCAGATTGAAGTAAAATAGTTAGAACAAAGTATTGAGTTAATGCAGAATATAGAGTTTCTTTGGCAAGGTTTCGATGGATGAATAGTTGCTAATTTTGATTTTAATTCTCAATTTAGTTATCCAGTTTTCCTATTTAGTTTGCTTATTAATTTTCTTGTCATATACTGAGATAGAAGTAGAATTGGAATTATGTTTTTATGAGTATTTCAATTTGCAATTTGAATTGTTAATAAAAAGATTAGTCTAGTTTATTTCGTGAAATTTCCATTCTAGATCTAGATTGCAATTTTAATTCAAAGTTAGAGTTTGAGTTTTTAGTTATAAGACTCTAATGATATGAATTTTCTTATATTAGCATAGGAGTGCATTTGAATTCAATAGAATAGTGTTTTCTTTATCATTGATGATTAATGCATAAATTGAGAGATCACATGGATTTTCAGGGTAGTTGATATTTCTTCTATAATGGCTAAGATCTCGTTAGATTTCCTGATTCATACTTTTCATTTCGCTATAGAAGTTAATATTGAATTTATACCTCTTGAGTTATCACTAATTGTTAGATGCCATCGTGATGTCATAAGACACCGAAGACATAATCATCAACATTATATTTGAAGTTTTCTTGTTATTGTAGATTAAAGAGTAGTTTTCTTGTTATTGTAGATTAAAGAGTAGTTGTTGAATAATCTTTGAATATTGTCATGATGCTTTTAATTCAATAGGTTAGGATTTCCTTTTGTAGATTAGGTGTAATTATGAGTTTTATCTTAAGAATAGAGTTCACTTGCTTAATAGTTTTATTAATTACTTGTTGAGTAGTTTTGATTAGTTTACTTGCTGCATAAGTTTTAATAGGATAGTTGCTTGCTTCTTTATTTGTTTACTTGTTGCTGCTCATTGATTTTGAATAGATTGATTATATTAGTTTGCTGTTGCTATTGTTCGTTAAGTTGAATAGATAAAATAGATGGCTTTCTTTTGCTCATTAGATTGATTAAGTTAACTTGTTCATTTTAGGGATTTCATTTTCTTTCTTAGGACAATCCATCGATCCATTGTTTAAAAGTTACTTAGGGTAAATAGTTTAAGTTCCTTGATAGGGTTTGATCATTGATAGTCTTTGCTTAAGTAGATTAGCTCTTAGATAGACCATTTCCTTAGTTAGACTATACTACCTCTAGCTTTTCTTCCTTGGCATATATAGTGCTACAACTCTAAGTTTACTTACCCCATGTTGACAATTTAATTGAGGGTTTTTAGTGCATATTGAATACCCATCATTTTTGGCGCCGTTTCCAGGGAGTTGTCTCAAGGTAGGAAATAGATCATTTCTAAACCTTAGCATTAGTTTGGTGGCGGGGGAACTTTAAGATGAGAGGTAAGAACCTGCACATATGTTATAACAGGTTCCCCCAAACCCAATGGTAGTTTTTCTTTTTGTTTTCTTTCATGAACAGACCTAGGGACCCAAAGGGCAGATACATTAAAACCAAATCAGACCTTTCAACCAAGGTTCCTTTCGACCTTTTCGGGGGAAGGAACATTCCACTCACAAAATCCACAGATCGATACCGAAAAGCAGGAACTAGCTCAACCCAAAGAGATAAAGCAGTCTTTGAAGAGACTAAAACGAGGAGCACTATAGAACAAAAAATTGAAACATCAGTAATAGTGGGACAAGAGGCAAGACGACTCGAGCCTTCCGCATAACCAACCAACACAACCTTTGTTTTATTACCACCACCAGGAGAATGAATTCGAAGGTGACCATTAGTTTGGAAAAACTCTCTCAAATCATAGCAACAACTGGGATCTCTTCTTTTCAGGAAGAGCACATCTTGACAATAGTCAAGAAATTGTCTACCTCTCCGGAAGTATTAGAAGAATCAAGGTCCTATGAGCTACAAAATGATTTTCCTTGCCAAAATGTGAAGGAAGCTGAAAAATTATGGACTACATCCAGTGGAGAGCATTCATTAAGACTTGAGATTAACGAGTTCTCAACATCCATCTCAACAGATCCTTTATGTACTTCAGAAATCAATAATCCAGAAGAAGAGGATCTGCATAGAATGATGAAGGAGAGCATAGAAATTACTGTTGATGAACATCAAGATTGCATTGAAATTTGGTTTCAAGAGGTCATCATGCCACAATACTATTCTCTTCTTCAATACCTTCTGATGCGAAAACAAGTAGGTTGGTTGGCTTTTCATATCCAGGTAATAACTGCGGTAATTTTCTCATATGCGGATATGGGTATGTTTCTTATCTTGCTTCGCACATGGTTACATTGGAAAATTTCTTATACTTGAATACATATTTTTCTTTCTTTTTAGGTAGGGTAGGATAATAAATAAAAGTTGCATGTTGTTAGTTTAGCTTAAAGTCTAATGCAAACTGATTTTAAATTTTCTTTTCAATTAAAGAACTATGAGAGACATGTTCCAGTGACTTGATCTCATTGATCTCATTGATCTCATTAGTTTTTTATATTTTAGAGTGTGGTTTTTGACAAACAATTCTAGATATTTCCGCAGGTATTTATATCACAAAGAATAAACAATTTCAAGCAGACAAAAAGGGAAGTATTTTCATTTAAAAATATTTCTATATTTGAACCTCATTGTCTGCTAAGCATCAATCAAATAATGACTTTATATAAATTAGCCATATTTTTGCAAATATTTCCATCTTTTTTTTCTCAAGGAATCTTTGATGGCAATTACTCTTAACCTCCACCACTAGAGGATATGAGGAAGTGATACCTTAACACCATCAAACTTAGAGGTTACTTGTATAGTTTCCCCAAGAACCATGAGTAAGTGAGTAAAGTATCTTTATTAAAGAGTAACAAGGAGGTCTGATTAGCAGTTAGCCATGGAAACATCACAATAACTTAAAAAAGAAGAAAGTGAGTTGAGCCTAAAGATACCTTTTTGTTCTTTCCCAATGGTACCATCCACTACACACTAAAAATGTTTGATTATACCATATCTTTAGATAGGCTATGTCTGCTTAAGTACCCCTTACATCAGGACAATATCTAAGGAATACATAAAGAAGAGTCATCCTCTAACATAAATACCATCCCACTCTTAAATAAAATTTTCAGAGTTGTCTCCCCATCTTCTTTCCAAAAAGAAATCTTTATATTAAAATCTTAAGAGATGGTAGACCAGTCTTTGAGGGTGTAAGAGGCTAACCCACCGGGATACTGAACAAGTCTGCTGGCAGTGGGTACCGGCCTGTGGTATGACTAGGTAAACCCGTCGGAGTACTGAACATGCTTGTTGGCAGTGAGGCATTCTACCTAGCGAGGATGATAATCTGACAAATAAATAATAAATAAAATTCTCAAATCTTAAACTTGTCTTGATGTACGACATTACTTGTAGACAAAAATGAAACGAAGTATGTATGGTTAAGCCAAGGTTAATGAACTCCATAAGTTTTCCATTGGGAACTAACTTTGAGACTATCTCACAACTCTCTCGCCTACCTCTTCTTACCTATATGTAGGATGTTCTATCCTATAGGTGGGGCCATATTCTAATCGTCTCGTCAGACCGATCTGTGAAATTTATCTCTACACTTAACAAGCTGTAAATATTCGACTATTGGGAGAATTGACTGCTTTCCTATATTTTTGATTGTGAGGTGTCACAATACTGAGGTGTGGGGGAGGGGTTTCATGAGTTGACAAATTATAACATTGCCTAGAAGAAGTAGAATCTTTGTAAAATTTATGTATATTGCTTTCATGATATGGGCTATTATATCAGTAATTATTTTTTTATTGAAATGCTAAATTAGATACCACTGACATCACTGTGTGTTATAAACCTGTTGTGCATTTATTTTTATTTTTTATGTTTATATAATGGAGGACTTCTTAACTGGTTCTTTGTGACAATTACAGATCGATAACACATTGTTAAACTCACTACAGATCTGTGTTACACACCTATGAACATAGGAACAATGTTAAGTGGCTCTATATTAGGCTAGGTATTTAGCTCAATGTGGTTTTGATTTGGATTTTGCTGGATGAGAGTCTAGGTATAGGGATCTAGGCCATGGTTTCCAAAATATGAGTTGTAAATATAGAATGGGGCAAGGTAGGTATATTAGGTAGCATTTAGGATTTTTCATTGTGTATAGGGTAGATGAGGTGAGTTTAAAAATGGGCATGAGATCATGAATCCATTCATCAGAAGAAGGTGTAACATAACATGACAGTTTCATCCAAAACATAGCAAATAACTTTGAATTATGCTTATAATGTTATTAAACAATCATAGGAAAGCATGGAAATGGCAACAAATTGTAGCAGGAGAGCAACAACTTTGGAGGATGATTTGGAGGCCTTCCTCGATGTGTTTTTTTTAATGAAAACATTATGAATGGAACTTTGAATATGTAATCTACACCCCGGAGTCACTAATCCAAGCAAAAACCTACATCTAAACCCTTCAAAATTGATTTGAAAACAAACTGTCCAAAAGCTCAACAACTGTGACAGAAGCGCAACAAAAAAATAGGGGTGAAATATGGAGCGATAAAATTTTAACCATAACACATTTTACAAAACGAGGAGATAATTTTGTATATAATGTTTATTTTAAGATAAAACTTTCTAAGTTTTGTGAAATTCATTCCCATTTTCTTGGAATATGTGCCACAAAATAATGACAAAAACAGGAAATTAAATTGGAGAATTTGATTTTCTGAAATAGGCCTCCAAGAAAGTTGAATATCTCCCAATATATGATACCTGTGTAAAGCCTGAATGAGGATATTATGATTTGGTATGTCCTTATAAAAAACCTCCTTTGGTTTTCCAAAATGCATCTTTATTTGGTCAAACACCTGTTTTGAAAATAATGACTAAAACAGGAAATTAAATTGGAGAATTTGATTTTCTGAAATAGTTCTCCAAGAAAGTTGAATATCTCCAAATATATGATACCTGTGTAAAAACTGAAGGAGTTTATTGTTATTTGGTATGTCATTAGAAAAAACCTCTTTTGTTTTTCCAAAATTCATCTTTATTTGGTCAAAAACCTCTTTTGAAAATGATGACCAAAAACAGAGTCAAAAGCGCAACGTGGTCTTGTAGAACACTTTTGAGTGACTTTTCCTGATCCATTTTCTGATGTAGTAGTGCCTAGCCATGTGTCTCTGAAGCTTGATGTCCATGTTGGAGTTTTTTTAGGAGCATCTCTAGGTGTTCATTGAATCTTCCAAGACAATACTCTTTGTCCTTTTCAAATTCTGCTGCAATAGTGCCTTCAATGTCTTGTTGACATAGTGGAGGAGATGGCTTAAGACTCATTTGACAATAGAAAAGCATGTCAAATTTTATTTGAGAATATTAACATTTGAACTAGGACCCCAAAAATAACCTTGAAAGATTACATTTGATCACTAGAGACTACTAGACTCTAACAGACTCCACACCCTCCAACTCAAACTATCTCTTTGTCTGATCAATAGGCCAATAAAATTGTTGATTCCTTTGCAGCCTCATCGGGAAAGAAAACCAAAAATCCTGTTGATAATTCTCCATTTCCCTCAACACCTGTTGATCCTCAACCTAAGAAGTTACAATATGCATTCCAACAAGATTTTCCTACAGTCCCTACAAATAGAAGAGGATCCAATCAGTTCAAAGGGGAATCTTTTCGAAGAAGTAACTGAAGTGCAAGTGGAAAACCTAACGTAAAACCTCCAAACACTTAAGATCCTATCCAAGTATCCTCCGATCATGAAATCCCTCATAAAAGATTCAGGGAAGTTTCTGTAGAATATTTGGAGCCCGATAGAACAGTAAAATCTGAACCTATTCCCTCTCACAAGCACTCTGTTACTCCTACCTCACAGATGCCTACATCGGCTTCCAAAGCTGATAGACCCTCTACATCCATCAAGGGATCCAATCCCTCTTCTGAAACATCTAATCACACCCGAATTATTGAAAAATTACAACAAAAAAATGTTCAGTTGCTTCAACAGTTGGAAGAGCGAAAGACTATGGATAGACATCTCCACCATGACAATGCGATATTACAAGCAAAAGTGAATTCTCTCCAATGATTGGCTGATAAAATGACCAATGAAAATCGTAGCCTTCAGGCACAATTGAAACATCGTAAGAGGCACAAGACAAAGTCTTCAAGAGAAGAGGGAGAAGCTTCTAAATCTAGTCCACCCCCTCCTTCACGAGTCTAGTTATGTTGGGTAATTCATTTTTGTTTTGCAGTGGGACCTGCAAACCCTTAAGCATGGGGGTAATGTTGGGTTCGTATTTTGACTGTTTTATTGCGATGATTGAATTCTTTTTGCACCGATATTATATATTCTATGCTTCATATTAGCCATTTTGAAGGAGTTTCAAAGGTTTATATATCGATTTATCATGGATTCACATAAGGTATGTATAATTGGTGTTTTTGTAATGATTTTGAGATCAATTCAGCTCATTTTAATGTTTATAAATATCTAACATTCTGGTTTGCTTGCAACAGGTCGGAATTGTGATCCGATCCTCTATCCAGACCTTCATCCGACACTATTACATGCATTGAACTTAAATCTTAATTTGTGGGGGGATGAAGTGGAATCTGAAAAATCCGGCACATGGGTTTTGTGCGTAATATTCCCAATTACGTCCCTAGGGGGCCATTTTCCGAAATTATGAATGTATTGAGAGAAGTTTGTGGTTTTCAATTCGGCATCCGACACTCCATCTGACACTGCGTCCGTCACTCCATCCAACACTAAAACTGTGGGCAAGTTGGCGGTTGTTGTATTAGTAGCCTGTGCTGGGCGAATCGATGACATGGGTTTTACTCATGCTCATGGCCTCTAGCTACTAAGATCTTGACATCTTGGATTGAGTTGTTATGCTGAGCGTTGAGTGGCTCGTTTGGTTTCTAGAAGCCACAGGCAGTTAGAACACATTTAATAGAATTTGTTGTTTTTAGAGGAGGTCGACCCTTCCAATGGTCGACCTCTTGAATTGTAACTACCGCAGTCATGGTCAGACAAGAGTAGTGAAGAATTGTGAAGGATTGCTAGAATTGTTTGCTGTGTAATTCGATACATTTCCATAAAATTGTGCAAGACTGTGTTTTTAATTTAAATGCCAAAGTCGTGTTGCTTGAGCTCGTGATTCGTTGTTGAGAAGTATCCATGACCTGCTGGGGGGCCCACTAGTGGTCTGGTGAATAATTAGATAGTTAACTTGTGCAATTGCCATTTCTTTCATTTTCCTGTATATGTGTTTTTATCATTTTATTTGCTGTGTATTTGTTGTTCATAATGTAATTGTTTCAATTTCCTTTTTGCAGGTTGCTTATAAAGGATAGTTAATATGCCGTGTCTTTTAAATTAATTAGTAATTAGCTTGCAAGCTTAGCTACTAACTTTGTTGTATGGTTAAATGCTAGTTTGAATTTCTGCAGATTGAAGTAAAATAGTTAGAACATAGTATTGAGTAAAACAAAGTATTGAGTTAATGCAGAATATAGAGTTTCTTTGGCAAGGTTTCGATGGATGAATAGTTGCTAATTTTGATTTTAATTCTCAATTTTCTTATCCAGTTTGCCTATTTAGTTTGCTTATTAATTTTCCTGTCATATGTTTAGATAGAAGTAGAATTGGAATTATGTTTTTATGAGTATTTCAATTTGCAATTTGAATTGTTAATAACAATATTAGTCTAGTTTATTTCGTGAAATATCCATTCTAGATCTAGATTGAAATTTTAATTCAAAGTTTGAGTTTGAGTTTTTAGTTGTAAGTCTCTAATGATATGTATTTGCTTATATTAGCATAGGAGTGCATTTGAATTCAATAGAATAGTGTTTTCTTTACCATTGATGATTAATGCATAAATTGAGAGATCACATGGATTTTCAGGGTAGTTGATATTTCTTCTATAATGGCTAAGCTTTCATTAGATTGATTGATTCATACTTTTCATTTCGCTATAGAAGTTTATATTGAATTTATCCCTCTTGAGTTATCACTAATTGTTAGATGCCATCGTGATGTCATAAGACACCGAAGACATAATCATCAACATTATATTTGAAGTTTTCTTGTTATTGTAGATTAAAGAGTAGTTGTTGATTAATCTTTGAATATTGTCATGATGCTTTTAATTCAATAGGTTAAGATTTCCTTTTGTAGATTAGGTGTAATTATGAGTTTTATCTTAAGAATAGAGTTCACTTGCTTAATAGTTTGATTAGTTACCTGTTGAGTAGTTTTGATTAGTTTACTTGCTGCATAAGTTTTAATAGGATAGTTGCTTGTTTCTTTATTTGTTTACTTGTTGTTGCTCATTGATTTTGAATAGATTGATTAGATTAGTTTACTGTTGCTATTGTTCGTTAAGTTGAATAGATTAAATAGATGGCTTGATTTTTCTCATTAGATTGATTAAGTTAACTTGTTCATTTTAGGGATTTCATTTTCTTTTGTAGGGCAATCCATCGATCCATTGTTTAAAAGTTACTTAGGGTAAATAGTTTAAGTTCCTTGATAGGGTTTGATCATTGATAGTCTTTACTTAAGTAGATTAGCTCTTAGATAGACCATTTCCTTAGTTAGACTATACTACCTCTATATTTTATGCCTTAGCATATATAGTGCTACAACTCTAAGTTTACTTACCCTGTGTTGACAATTTAATTGAGGGTTTTTAGTGCATATAGAATACCCATAAGGACTTATGACCCCACAATTATCGAAAATAGTCGAAGGCCGAAGTCATGAATTGTCAAGGGCCGTCGATATGGGGATTCAGTATGGATCTCTATCAGCCATTAGATCAGACGTAGGAAGGGAAGCGTTAGGTGCTTCTGCGAAGTTATACTTCAGGAGAATAGGAGTGGTCTAGCACCGAAACTCTTGAATTCTAGAGTTGTGGAGTTAATATGGACCTTTAAAAATGGAGGGACACGTGTCCACAGATCAACGACTATTTGAAAGTATGGGTATTCGCCGGTATAGAGACGCGCAAGTTTTCCCGGAGCTCGATAAGCCGTAGTAAATCCTGGCCATGAATGCTAGGTGCATCTGTCGATGGATCAAGCATGCTCCAGAGAGGAAGCCATAAGGTACTCATTGAACTCTTCAATGCGAAACTTCTGAAGTGACGTGGATACGTTTGAATTAGAGATGTTTGATGAGAGGATACGTGGAAAGCGATCTTGTAGTCCGGATACTTAGTACTCTGGGAGAGTTTGGCCAAGAGTTTTCAAGGTGTGAAAACTCCCGAAGTCACGAATGACGAAGAAAATCTCGACCGTTGGTAGGAAGAGGACGCGTGATGCCAGATCCGAGAGTTCAAAGACTTGGATCTTCGGGGGATTTGCATTGAGGAGTTGGTAAGCTCCAAAGCCTGAAGCCACGAAGTAACAAGGACAGTGGATCTATGGATCCATGTGGATAAATCTCAATCGTATGATGGGGGTTGACGTGGCTCACTGACGTCATCCGGGGTTACGTGGACCCGCAACTAAGGTGCCACGTGTCACTGATATGGATTTTATGATCATAAAAAAATGACTACAGATTATTAATAGGATCTTAACAAAAAATGACAAAGATACAGTAAAACTGGTTTTCTATTCAATAAGGAAATAAGCTGAAACTATAAAATGCAGCGGAAACAAGCTTGCTGGAATGGTGGTGGCTTATCTCTGAGAAGAGATGCGACGACTGCGCTCATTCACAAGAAGATGATTACAATGAGGCTCTGAAGGCATTTTTTACAATAAAAAGGAATGCAAAAAATCCTAGACATCCAAAAACCTAACCCTAGGAGATGAAGCGCCAAAAGTCATGTGGGCCCCGTTTGGGTAAGTTAGTACATCAACTTCCTGGGGTCGTAACTTTTGCATACGATCTTCGTTTTAGTTGTATGATAGCTCGTTGGAAAGGTATCATCGAGGAGATTCATTTTGGGGGTAATATCAAAGGAAATTGCATATTTATCTCCCTTTTCCCAAAAAACATCATTTAGGGCCTCAAAACGGCTCCAGAATTGAAAATCTGCTAAAAATAGTAAATTACCAAAATTGCCAGAAAACTGTTTTGAGCCAGTTGGAAAAGGTGGGTGGCCACCGATATCCACCTAGATTTGGATGATTAACTGACCCCTTATGACTATTAGAGTGTGACATGTGTCACCCCCTAGTGAGGACACGTGTCACCCATCGACCCTCGTCGCGTGTCAACTGGTTCGTGCTCGCCTGGCCAATGTGCTTGGTGGCGTGTTCGAGACTCTGAGAGTTTGGATAAATTCAAAAGTTTGGAATATTTGGGGTGTGGTACAATATATGAACGTTCAACATAAAACGCCAAACACTAATCACCGAAGGGCTAAGGCCATGTGGCTAGATTTTGGAAGTTCGAGAGTTTTGGGCATAAGTATGGTAAAAGAGATGCTCAACGAAGATTGATGATCGTTGAACGCTGAATGTTCAACAATGATCACCGATCACCAAAATGCCGAAAACGTAGGACATCGACCACCGATTGCTGACCGTCAAACGCCGAAAGAAAGGAATGTTCAATGTAAAATGCCAACCGCCGATGATTGAATGGATAAGGCCACGTGGCGAGATTTCAAAACTTCGGGGATTAGGAAAAAGGTATGTTCAACGTCAAACGTCGAAGACCCCAACTAATAACTCCCCGAGTAACTTCAAGAGTCCATAACTTCAGGAGGCCATAACTTACAGATCCGATCCTAGATTTTAGTGCGGTGGCGACTGTTAGAAAGCTCATGGCGACCAATAACCAATGAAGATCCCAAAATTAGGATTCAAGATAGTTAGGAAGAACAAAAAATTGATGCCCCATCCCTAGAAAGGGTGTTTAGGGGTTGGGTGTGTTACAAATAGGTGGTTGATTCAACCATTCTCAGTATGGTTCCTCTATGAGTTTTCCTCATTTAACAACAAGCTCATGACTTAACATTGTAGTGGAGTGAAACAATAGATGGTAGATAGTTCTCTCGCCATAATAATCAGGATTGTAAAAATATTGAACATTACATCAACAATATTAGTAACACAATGCATTTAATACATTCAAACATTATGCCAAACATTTATTAGAAGCATGGAATTTTTTTTCCCAATTGTTGGTCCTAAAGTCTGCACCTGACTGCTAAAGGGCAGAGCTAGGCCACCACAAGTTTAGAATGATTGGTTTTTAATTTTGTTGGTGAGTTAGAGGGTTGGTTTTACCAAGACAAGAGCCTGGTTGGGTTGGAAAAACGATATGGATGAGAGTCCTCCTTGGATGGTGGAACACTAATGACAGACAAGTGAAATAAGAGAGGTAAAAAACAAAGGGAAGCAAAAAACCACTCAATGAATAATCTGCTGCAAGAAGTTTAATACTTAAAATATCATTGCAATACATTAAACATGTATAAAAAACACAATAACTCCCACAGTTTGCAATAAAAATGAACCTTCATCAAAGCATAACTGTTATCACAGGTTGCATATTAATAAAGACAAGTTATACAATAGCCGAAGGAAAAGAAATGCACTTCGAACAAATCAAAACTCTATTCAAGATAAGAAGCACATGCGAATTTGGACACAAACACATTGTCATCAATAATATATTCACCAGGTAAAGTGATTTAGTCCATGCACAAAATGGGTCCAACCAGTTGTTGTATTGATCTCTTTTCCCAAAAAAATCAACCCTCAAAACATACACAAACTACATATTTATAAGAAATGCAGAGGCCCTTGACCAGTGTGGAACTGAGGTTTAGCTCTACACCTCGATTGTAAAACATCTTATTAACTTAACTAAAACACACCGCTGGAGTATGTTAATGAATACTCCAAACTTGACTTAAAAAAGGAGTGGCTCTTATCAAACATAGAAGACCACTTATTATGCCTTCAACTAAAAGAGTCTTGAACTAAACCGTTGAAAATCGCTACTAGCAATGAAACCAGACTGATGCATGMGTTGGAGCGAACTGAGATCTGATAGAAATGACCAAGAGTGACAAAATTGTGTTYTGTATYGATCATGGCATGCACACGCGTTGTTAGAGACCACTGGAGACAACTGAAAGAGTGGTTGTGTCTTTCCCCCACTTATCTTTTTGAGGACATAAACAAGTCATGTTGYRCTTTTATGGAGTCTGGATGTGTAGTTTCTCTATTCTTGGTTTGGCGCCCCCTTTTAAACCTTTAACCTTCATCATTTCAAGACTTCGACTTTTTGGGGTTCGAGAGATTTTGAGTGAAAAGTATGAACATTTCCCRGATGACCGAACTCTCAAAGTGACATGGCGACTTGACGTCATATCGTCGACGTGTCATGAAAAGAGAGGGACATGTGTCACCTACAAATAGCGCGTATGACACAATAAAAGCGCCTGAGATGAGTGCCACGTTTCATGATTGATGAGTGCCACATGTGTTCAACACTTCGGCACTCTGGAGCTCCAGAGAACTGGGTTTTCTCTGCATCTGAATCTCTCGAAGTGCTAATCCCGTGAAGTTACTAAGCTGTGCTTATATTAGACCTATTAACCTGAGATTAATACTTGAATAATTAAAGTATTTCGGGAGTTCAAAACTTTAGGAGACTTGTAGTGCTGTGTTTGAAAACCTCCTGGAGTAGTACGGGCCCAGAGTGACGTGGCAGTGAGGGCCCACTCTAGTGCTTTAGAGCTCTGAAACTTTGACACTTTTCTTTCTCTGGATCAAAACTTCCCAGATGAATGAACTCCTAGAGTGACATGGCAGTGAGGGCCCACTCTGACACTTCGGGGCTCCGGAACTCGTGAACTTTGGAAGTTTTGGATTTTGAAGCATGAAAATCTCCCGGAGTCACTAACTCACATTTGCTGTTAATTAGACCGTGATTACTTTAACCATCAATTTTAATGACTTTGAAAGTTTGGCCCTTTGGTGATGTAGGCCTATGCTGAGTTGAAAAACTCCTGGAGTAGTACGAGCCCGAAGTGACGTGGTAGTGAGGGCCCACTTCAACACTTCGGTGATCTGTTCTTTTCATTAAACCTCACACGATGTTGAAAACCCCTAATGAATGAAAGCCGTCGATCTGAGTGGCCTGTTGGATCTCCACCGTTGCAAGTTTAATGTGTCTGTTCCCACCATCTAAACCCAAAATTGACTGGTTTTGAATGCTGCATTTTTTTTGCTCATGGTTGTTCCCTATGCATACAACATACTTGATCGACTTGCTGTGATCTCAATCAATGGAAAACATGATGACAATCATTCCAAACCAAATCATGACATGTAATTATCTTTCAAGAAAAATAGAAACAAAATGTGCGAAGACTCAATCAAGAAAGAAATGATAAAAAACCAAGTCACTTAGTAATGGGAAACCGACTTCACCAACCAAAAGAGGAAAAATTTGATGAAGGCATAGAGAAATGAGAGAGGAGGGGAAGTGGTGCAGACCTAAGTTACAACACCAATAATAAACATCCAACCAACCACGTTATAAAACAAATGTTGAATTAAGCAATACATTTACATTAGTTCCATTGAAAATCCAAAAATACAATTACTCAATCATCTTTTTATTACACCCTAAGGGGTGTCTACATAAAAGAGATCCAACTCATGGTGTAATACCATTGACCTCCATTGGTTGGTAGAAGATGGGATGTTACAATTGGTAGGGTAAAAACAACTGTCTATTTTCATCAAACATCTGCTTGCGATATCTTTATGCTAATAAGAACTTGCAAAATTTTGATACTACTAGAATATCTTGTGCATCCAAACTCGATCTTAAATCTTGATCCTCCAAAATTCAATGGATAATTATTCAAATACACTTGCATACATAACATAAATTCAATGAGATAAATGAATTATAAATAAAATCTAGACTTACTACAATCGACGAGAGAGAACTTGAAGGACTTGCAATGATATGGAATGAAATAGAATCTGAAGAATTGACCATTTGATATTATAATTCTTTTTTTCTTGCATTTGAGTCAAAACCGTCATCTTGGGAAGCATAGAACAATTTAACTTCAAATATAATTTCGAATGACTTTTAAAAGTTGACGGTGTGTCTAATTATATTATGACAACCTGATGTGTATCAATAAAATAACTGATTGGTGCAGTAAGTTTTGAGAAGCACCGAAGAGTGGCCTCCGTTAGAGCCTTTGCAAAGAAAAACCTTTGCAAATTTTAAATGTGGATTTTTTCATTTGTATTTTCTTACTTAAATTGTTTGTCGGTGCATTATTACTTATGAACCACATCGATGCCAGCACACCAACTAACAAAGTTACACAAAAATAAGATGCTTGTTTATACGCAGTTGTTTACATTTGAATTTTGTTTGTTAGTGTGTTCAGAGTATAGATTTCATCAGTGCATTTCAGACTATAGAGAACACTGCAAAAAGTAAGTTATGAAAAAAATAGCGCTCACATTTATCATCAATATGCCGAAATATACAATGAAAAAATGAGAGGGAAAAATTTCAATTTTTCTAAATGTATGTGTTTATAAATGAAAAACCTATTCATTCTTTTGCCAAAAGTTAGAGGGGAGATTTGTGCAAGAGATATTTACCCGCAAAAACTTTGGAGTGGGTGGATGTTTTTGAAGAACCAAATTTGAATTGGATCACCGTGGGTTACATATTAATCTGTAGAGGAGAAATTTCAGGTACATGATTTCATTCTATTGATCCTATTAATCTTTCCCCTATTTGATTCAAACAATTTTCAATGCATTCCCCCCCCAAAAAGGGTTTTGTAGTTACCTTTGGTATTGGAAGCTCTAACTTCCTTGTTGTTTCTCTTGCTTTCCCTCTCTATATTTCACAATGAGATTTTTTTTTTCCAGAAATATATTTCTAAAGGGTTTGTTTACTTATATATGGGGTGTTTGGTATCCATTGCAATGGGACCATTGATTGCGTTGGATCCCAAACTAACTTTTCATTGTGGTTGATTTTTTCAAAAATGCCTTTGCGGTTCACAGTGCACAGTATACCAATATAGAGCACCAGTGCCCATATTCATGTAAAAAACACCACCAAATTTAAAAAAAATTATATTTTTAAAAGTGCCTTCACGGTTAGAGGTACACATTTTACAGAGATAGAGCACCAGTGTGTAATATAAGATAAAAAGTACCAATGTGTAATATAAGATAAAAAGCACCGCTGAATTTAAAATGGGAGTAATATTGTTTTTTTATATGTAAACCTTCATGTTTTAAATTTGATCATGGGTCGATGGTGCGTAATTAACAATATCTAGCTACCAATGCTTTTATTAGTTTATAAAACACCGCATGAATACAACAGTTTGTAAAATGTTTTCGACTTTTCAAGAGCACTGCTATAATATACTGGTGCACATACATATGGTTAACGCACCGGTACATATGTATTTACTATACACATCGATATCTTATATTATAAAAACAACGTAATTTGTAGATCTGATGATTCCTAGATTTTCCTTTTTCAGGGAGATTATGAAACTTCCAAGGGAAAAATGAGGGGAAAACCAATACATTCCATTAAGGATGTCCAAAAATGTGTACTAGGAGATGGTAAAAGAAATGAACATAATTGCATCGCAAGAGGGGCCATCCCAACAACAACGCACATCAGAGGTATGTAATCATTGATTTATTCTTTTATATACATCAATTTTAATTATCACATGAAATACTAATTTTCAATTGTTTTGTTGCAGAAAAGAAAAAAAAATGGAACCCATTCAACACATAAGGCAGGATGACGAGGAAGAAAAAGGTTGATCACAAAGTTTGTGAGTACTTACGTTTTTGGCTTTACTTAAGATTTCATATTTGTTGCGATCTGCATATTTAAATAATTAATTTACAATCGTCCATGGACGTCCTCTAATAGGTGCTAACATACAAAGAACCAACCGAAGAATTGATCGACATTGGGTTAAGTATGGGTTGTGAGTATATGTTCAAGTATGAATGTTCAACTGAACAATTTGTAAGTAGCTATATTGTTTAACTTCCCTCATTTTATAATTAATGGAACAATAAGAAACCTTTATATTAATTATCTCGACTATGCTTTGTCATGGCGTATTAAACATGTAGGAAACAAAGTATGTAGTGCAACCAACATAAGAGATTTTGAGAAATGACATGCAACATGGCTTCGAAAGAATGTGTATTGTTTATGAAACAATTATTGCTATGGTACACTTTTTTATTTACACAATCATGTATAATATACTATATAAATGTAGATTTACTAATTACACTTTGTTTTTATGTTTGTAGATGGAATGTGAAGAGAATGAACATTAAAAATAAACCGATCAAGAAAACATTAGGTTAAATAACCAAAGTAAAATATTGTCTACATGTGATGAAGAAATGAGGCATGCACACAACACAAACGATGACAATTGTTCAAGTGGTGAATGATAATCAATATAATTGAATGTTACTGCAAGTTATATGTTTTGGAATATTTGTATGTGAAAATCAAACATTTTGTTTAATTTACTAAACACATTGTCCCAATTGCATGAGGAAATGTTACCTATAAGTGTAACAATTGCATATTGGTTGCATTTTGATTATTTTGGACTTTTATGTTGTCCCATTTTATATGACCATGGGTCTCTTATTCATATATAACAAAATGGGTTTCTTATTTTATTACATTTTCAAATGTTGTGTTGTTGATTAATTAATATGGGGATGATTTACATTGTTACAAATAACATAGATGTAATCCGTTGGATAACACATTAATGCAATCATTATATCAAAATGAAATAAAAAGAATATATAAAAATATTATTATAAAAAATATTTGATTTTGAGATGATTAGTTGAAAATTTGTAAAGAATACAATTAATTAAAATATATACATATCAATGCATTGTATTCTTATGAATTCATTAAACGGTGTGTGCCATACTATAGAAAGCGGTGCGCTTTAAGGGTATATACACATCAATGCCTATAAATTATATTGAATTACCAATGCCAAATATTGAGAAAAAACATTGTTTCTTAAATGATATAACGCGGGATTATATTTATCGTTTCAAAATATTATGATGTTTATCTTTATAATATGCATAGGTGCTCTGAATATAATACGTACCGGTGCTTTTAATATAATATAAATATCAGTGCTCTAAAAATAATATACGCACTAGTGCTTTGAATATAATATAAGCATCGATGCATAGTAACAAATAATAGCTTCGACATCTCATCTTGAATATTCGAAATTTCACTACCCTTCGGTGCACAAGGTAATAGAGGCACCGATATGCAGTAATTCTACAAGCACTAGGGTACACATAAAAAAAAATGCACTGGTGCGTTCAATAAATTTAAAAGCATCGATGTTCCATACACAAACAATGCAGAACCAATGCGTAAAAAATATAAGAGCATCGATGTTGCATACAACAAAAAAATGAATCTCGTGAGCAATATCTATAAATGCACTTGTGCCTTTTAATTTATTTGTATGCACCAATTCTTTTGTATTAAGGGTGCACCTGTGCCCTTTAACAATGCAAGCATTGAAAAAAAACCTCCTCTAAAACCTTCGCTTGCCCACTTTTATTTATTTATAAGGAACATCCATTAAAACCTTTGTTTCAAATAGATGAGATTGTAGTGGAGGATTTCTATGAAATTTTTTCCAAATCTTGTAACACTAAAAACCTCCGCAAAAACCTCCACTACAAGGTATTTTCCTTGTAGTGTGATATGGAAGAGTTTTTTCATCTTCTTCTCTTCCTTGTGACGAAGGCTACTTAGATTCACCTCCTTCTACACCGAAGTGTAGACAATCTTCTCATCCACATATGAGCTACTCTATACCTGATTATTTGAATATGTGGCTATAGGGTTCTTCTTCTTGGCATCCTTCTTATGATTCTTAGGGTTCAACTCTCAATCTAGTTTCCAACACTTTTCCTCAATGTGACCATTGATGGTTACATTCATTAATTGGATTCTTCCACTGATGTGCAATGGATGTTGTATTGTTTTATTTCCCTTTCCACTTCTTCTTGCCCTCCTTGGAAGCATCTTGGTTCTCTTTTTGCTTGAAACCACTTGATTTTCCTTTCTTGTGGCCTATATTTTCCAGATATTGTTCTTCCACACAAGCCTCATCTATTGTATTGGGATTGAAGAACATCACTTTATTTCTCAAATGAATGTGTAGACCCCCCAGATACGTGAGGAGTACATTTGGGTTCTTCGTAGAGATACCCAACATGATATCCATCTTTTTGAATTTGATGGTGTACTCCTACACACTCTGCCCTTACCTTTGCCTGATGTAATGACAATGGATCCACTGGTCCTTTACATAGTTATGACAATGGATCCATTGGTCATCTACATACCCAATAGGGTATATTGGAACTTAATGGGGGTTTTGAAATCCTCCGACTTAATTATTGGTGGATCACCCTTCAACCTAAGTGTATCCATGCAAATTTTCCACCAAGTTAATGCATGGCCCTCTAATTTTAGTTGGGAAAATAAAATCTTATGCTCCTAATTTATATTATGAACACTAAAAAAAACCTTCTAGAATGTTCTTGAAAATCCACATGTGTCTAGTCCCACATGTTTGAGTAGTGGAGGCTGATGTAACACACTCGCTTGCTAAAACGAAAAATTAAAATGCCCCATAAATATAAAATTAACCAAGGAGCAACAGACCCATAAAAATTACAACAAAACAAAATGTTTCTTTAGTCATGCAACTAACATCATAATAAAAATCATGAATGTAGGAAAACCCAACAAACATTACATCATTCAAATTAACATTTACACAACAAAATAATCATAATAAAAATAATAGAAGACTTATTTGTTTGAAAATTAACCAACTGGTTGCGTACAAAGTAAGTTCCTCCCAACCATAGGATTGATGTTCATTTTGTCTCAACAAGCCATCCCCGTGATGAGGCTAAGAGTACACAAGGAGGTCTGTCTCTCTTGGCTGCCCACTCTCCACATTCAATAGCCCAAAACCCAGGTTCTACTCCCACAACAATTCCAATCCACCAACTCTCTTTCCCACAACAGTTCCAATCTTCCAACTCTCTTTCCCACAACCTACACAACCCAAGGAATGTACCCACTTGAATGCTCTCAATCTATTGTGATGGCCATTTGTGTATCAGGGATTCTAGTGCACTCAGTTGGCCAGGAATTGCTCAGCTAGGGACTCCAAGAACTCGAAGCTACTCCAGGAGTGCTCACAAGAGCCTTCACAAGGCTCTTGAGCCATTTCCTCAATAGTAAAATGCACTACAGGCTTACAACTCATTTTATAGGCACACATGCCACATTTTCGGCATAAACACATCCAAACCATGACTTGTCATAGGCCCGACGAGCCCGCGGTCGGGTGACAAAATCACTCGATGCTTCGAGTCACCGTGAAACACCGCAATCGTTTGTTTGACAACAAAGCTACACCAGAATACTTAATATATGTAAGTGAAAATGAAACATATGTGTGGGTAGCCAAACCATCCTAATACCCAAAAGACATTCTTACACAAAAAAACAACAACAGTGTGCCAAGCTAAACACTCATGCCACACGAAGAAAGTTTACATGAAGGGTATTTCTCTCATATCAGTTGCAAAATTCATACAATTGTTCAGTAAGATGCCTTCGTGCATCCTCCCTTTGTCACCACAGAAAAATCACCTCATACTTCATCCCTATGTTTCCAGTGACTTTGTTCAGTGTGCATATCCCCCTTCCTCGGTTCAGACTTTGCCTTTGTTTCAGACTGGAGCGACCCATCTTTCTTTTCCATAGTTCATTTGTTCTGCTTCTCCCCTTCAAGAAATAATTCACATACCTTTTTTGGTTCTGCCTCCCCAAGGCATCCTAGGTTACCCTCAAGGGTTTACTTGGTTCCTTGGGGAGAAACTCACCCCTCTCTCTTGGTCTCTACCACAAAAATCTCCAACTGCGATTACGAAAGATGTCTCCTTTTCCAACCTTAGTCGAATTCCAAATGAATCTCACACTTGGTTTTATAGGCGCGCTCCCTTTCTCAGTGACGTGCCCTTTCTCAGCGATGTGCCCGTTCCAACTGACATGCCCCTTCATCCATGATGCAGGAGCATCGCCCACATCAAGCGAGCCATTGTGAGAGCGGAAGACAGCTGGACAACGCCAGCACAAATTTTGAACCCTTGATATTGTTGTGCCAAACATTAATGAATTGATTTGATGAAGCGCACTTTGTATATGTAATGGACCTTGAGTGGATAAGCTCTCGTACTTAGGTAGATGAGGCATTTAATAGATTTAATGTGAAGTTAGATAGGAATTTAATTCTAGATTTGATAGCTTTAGTGCTCGAGAGGGAAACGGGATATAGACACCCTCCTTTGTACATTGTAACATTATGAAGCATTAAGAAGAGAAGAGCAACATAGAAATTTTAGGCAGAACCTCCATGTACAGATATTGAATTAATAGAAAAGCTTTGATTCAATTCCATGGGTGTGTTATTCTCTGTGTATTGTTGATATTATGCTCATGAATGTTTGCTTCTTGTCATGAACTTGCTTTTATATGMTGTGTATGTGATTTCATGAATAAGTTGAAGTCTGAGAAGATGAGTGAATGAGTTTCAATTGTTTCTCTAAGTGAACCAGAGAATTCCTGCAAGGAGTGCAGTTGAATTTGTCCGCAAGGAGTGCGTGACTGTAGGGTTCAATTAGAGAAGGATATTGTCCTCATCCACCTCAGAAGAGTGYAGATTTGGCACCAGAGCCGTGCAAGGCGTGCGCAGGCTGGACGAAGACCYAKAATTGCGATTCTGAGCAAAGGGAATCGAAGACTGCTGCTACAGGTGTGCGCAGAGTCGAGAAGACTTCAACATTTAGTCGAGTTGAAGATTTTCCGCAAGGAGTGTGAGCAAAGAGTTCTCTCGAAGAGGCTCGAAGTTGTGAGAGAAGCTTAGGAAGGATAGACCTTCGAATTCATCGAAGGAGAATATAGATAAATCGTGCTGGGAAGGCTTGCAGGGAAAGTTGCAGGTTTGCGGAAGAAGGTTCGAAGTTCGGGGAAGCTGGAGTCATCAATCAGGATCACGAGGAGCGTTGGATCTACTCGTGTATCAGGTCATCAGGAGTTCGTGAGGTAAGACTCTAATTCTTCGAAGCGGAAGTCGCGATATAGCGAGACGCGAAGTTCCGACGATCGCGTGGGATTGAGTGGGCCACAGGATATAGTGGAAGATAGGTGGCATAACCCATCGGAGGTTCGGTGTCTCGGGCCTCGGGACTCGAGGAAGGAGTCACTTGGTTGCGCGAGCGGCGAAGTCGCGAGGAAGCGAGGTCGCGAGTCTCGACATTTCGGCACATCGGGTATCGGAAGTTGGAAACCCGAGTGGTTGGTATCGCGAGTTGCGAAGATGCGATAAGACTGAAGTCCCGATAGTGGAGGAAGGAAGTCAGCGTTGACTGACATCTCGGCTCTCGGGGATCCGAAGGAGTAACACACTACTGTTGAACTTGCGAGGCAGCGAGTTTCGATCCTCCGATAGATCAAGGAAGGAGGGTCGCGTGGAAAGAACTGTGGGTGCAGATCTTCCGATTGGAAGATAGAAGAGTATTGACACTCTGCGGGCCGAGAGGAAAGAAGGTCCTGGTGAGAGCGATCGTGCTCCGAGGAGTGGGGTCGGTTTCCGTCAGAGTGGTATCAGAGCAGGTTTGACTCTTTGTTTTCTGTAACAGAGAGGGAAATACACCATGCCGCCCAGAAGAGAAAGGCAGTCACCAGATCCCGAAGACAGGGAGGTGCGAAGAAGAGGTAGGCCGGCAGGAAATCCAGAAATGGAGCGCCAAATGAGAGATCTCCGAGCAAGACTCGAGGAGATGGAGACAACACAAAGACGCGGAGTTGGTGCAGGGGATCTTAGCAATTCCAAAGTCGAAGAAGAAGCTGGACATGCAGAAGAAGTCACAGCATAGGATGCATCAACCGAGCGGTTGATCAAAGCCATTTCCAGGATGAGTTCCAAAACCAAAATGGACATTCCAGTGTATGAAGGAAGCCTGGATGCAGAAGAGTTGCTGGATTGGATTCGAGCTCTTGACACCTACTTCGATTACGAGGATATCGAAGAGGACAAGAAGGTAAGGCATGCGGTCACTAAACTGAAAGGACATGCAACATTATGGTGGGACGAGCTACAGGCGGATAGGCGTTCCAAAGGCAAACATAAGATCAAAAGCTGGGATTGGATGATCGCGAAAATGAAGGCGAAGTTCATCCCGAGAGATTATCAAATTACTCTGTTCAGGAGAATGCAGAACCTGAGACAGAAGTTGATGACGGTGAAGGAATACACCGAAGAGTTTTATAAGCTCAATATTAGAGAAGGTCATCGGGAGAGCGATGATGAGAGGGTAGCCAGATACCTGAATGGTCTGAGATACGACATTCAGGATGAATTAAGCATGGTAACCATATGAACAGTTGAGGATGCTTATCAGATGGCTCTGAAAGCCGAGGAGAAGTAGAGCCGTAAGCAAGGACAACAAGGGTGAGGCAGAAGTCAGCCCAGAGGCAAGGCGGTTGCCCAGGAGAAATATCAGAAGCCCAAGGAGGAATGGAGGAAACCTCAGGGTAAGATTGAGAGAGGTGGAACCTCGCAGAAGCAGCCATATGTTGAGCCGAGGGGACAACAAAATGATCAGCAAGGAGGATATGCTGATGGCAATACTTTTCCTCGTACTAGAGGTTGGGGTAGAGGTCGAGGAGGAGTTATCACATGTTTTACATGTGGGAAGAATGGGCACAGGTCATTTTAATGTCCAGAGAAGAAGAAAGATAGCGGGGAGGCTCACTTCACTGAAGCACAGAGGCGTGATGCTGAGAACGAAGATGCAGACAACGAAAGATCGCTTGGGATGCATAAAGTCCTTTTGACACCTGAGAAAGAGGTGGAAAGCTCAGTGCAAAGGGCCAGATTGTTCAGGACAACTTGCACAACCAAGGACAGGAAATGCAAGGTCATCGTAGACAGCGGAAGCACCGATAATCTCGTTTCAACCGAGATGGTGGAAAAGTTAGAGCTGGAGACAACTGATCACCCGAGTCCATATAAAGTATCATGGCTACAGAAGGGACATCAGGTGAGCATCACTAAACAATGTTTAGTTGAATTTAAAATAGGTGGGTATAATGATAAAATTCTGTGTGATGTTATTCCCATGGATGTATGTCATTTGTTGCTGGGTAGACCATGGCAATATGAAAGAAATGTGGTTCATGATGGGAGAATGAACACATACACTTTGGATAAGAATGGGAGGACACACAGGTTTCTTCTGATAAAGGATAAAGAGGTGAAACCGGAAGTAAACAATACAATACTTCTCATGAGTGGGAAGGAGCTTCTCACAGAGATGGAGAAGAAAGAAGATCCGCAATTCTTTGTGGTCAGGAAACCGAGGATCGTCCTGACTAGTACAAGAGTGGATGACTTGCCAGATGAGATTCAGGAATTGCTGGAGGAGTTCTCTGACATCATCATGGAAAAATTACCTCATTCGTTACCACCGATGAGGAGTGTGAGTCACCACATAGACCTCATACCAGGAGCCAGTTTGCCGAATAAAGCTGTGTACAGATTGACGCCGCAGGAGAATGAGGAGGTAAAGAACCAGGTCTAGGATTTGCTGGATAAAGGATTGGTCAGGGAAAGCTTGAGTCCGTGTGCTGTTCCAACAGTGTTAAGTCCGAAGAAGGATGGAGGTTGGAGAATGTGCACTGACTCCAGAGCGATCAATAAAATCACCATCAGGTACAAATTTCCACTGCCGAGAATGGATGATCTGATGGATTGCCTGAGTGGGGAAAATTATTTTTCAAAGATTGATCTGAAGAGCGGATATCACCAGATTCGCATGAGGGAAGGTGATGAGTGGAAAACAACATTCAAAACAAATGAAGGTTTGTACGAMTGGCTGGTCATGCCGTTTGGTTTGACAAACGCACCGAGCACATTCATGAGACTGATGAACGAAGTCCTAAGGGAATTCATCGAAAAATTTGTAGTCGTATATCTGGATGATATATTGATTTTTAGTAAGACCAAGGCTGAACATTTGAAGCATTTGGCCATCGTGATGAGGAGACTACAACAAGAGAAGCTATTGATCAATATGAAGAAGTCCTCGTTTATGAAGACACAACTCATTTATTTGGGTTTTGTGATTTCGGTGAATGAATTGAAGATGGATCCAGAGAAAGTGGACGTGATCAAGAATTGGCCATCACCAAGAAATGTTTTCGAGGTGAGAAGTTTCCATGGTTTGGCTAGTTTCTACCAAAAATTCATCAGGAATTTCAGTGGAATTAGTGCAGCAATGATGGACACGGTGAAGAAACGGCATAAAGTTTTTCATTGGACAACCGAGGCTGAGAAGAGCTTCAATCTGTTGAAGCGGAATATCACAGAGCAACCAGTGCTGGTGTTGCCGAACTTCAAGAAGACATTTCAAGTGAAATGTGATGCTAGAGGATATGCCATAGGAGCGGTCTTGAGTCAAGAGGATAGGCCAGTTTCATATTTCAGTGAGAAGCTGGATGAAGCAAAGATGAAATACTCCACATATGATAAGGAGTTTTATGCTATCATACAGGCATTAAAGAAGTGGAGGCATTACTTGATCCCAAAAGAATTTTTATTGTACAGTGATAATCATGCATTGCAGTTTGTGAGTCAGCAGGAGAAGCTGAATCAGAAACATGCAAAATGGGTAGAGTATATGCAGAATTTCACGTTTGTAATCAAACACATTTCAAGAACTGCTAACAAAGTGGCTGATGCTTTGTGCAAGAAATGTTTGTTGCTGTAGGAATTCCGAGTCAAAACCTTGGGTTTTGAAAATCTTAAAGACATGTATGCAGGTGATGCAGACTTCGGAGAAGCATACGAGGCAGCTGAGAATCCAGTTCTCAGAGATCGGAGTCCTTGGATAGATTATATGATCCAGGAAGGATTGTTGTTCAGAGGCAATCAACTGTGTATACCAAATTGCTCCATGAGGGAGAACTTGATGAAAGAAAAGCACAATGGTGGATTGGCAGGACATTTTGGCTATGACAAAACATTCGCGAAGCTGAGCGAATCATATTTTTGGCCAGGGATGCGAGCAGATGTTAAAAAATTTGTTGACAGATGCAGGATTTGTCAACATTCGAAAGGCAGAAAGCAGAACGCGGGTTTTTATCAGCCATTGCCTATACCCGAGAGGCCATGGGAAGCAATAAGCATGGATTTTGTATTGGGTTTGCCGAGGATGCAGAGAGGCGTTGATTCCATCTTTGTGGTGGTGGACAGGTTTTCAAAGATGACACATTTTATTCCGTGTCAGAAAACCAGCGATGCGACGCACATCGCAAATTTGTTCTTCAAGGAGATTGTTAGACTCCATGGATTGCCAAAAGGCATAGTCTCGGACAAGGATACGAAATTCATAGGTCATTTTTGGAGGACGCTATGGAAGAAGCTGGGAACTGATTTAGCTTTTAGTTCTGCTTATCATCCGCAGACGGATGGACAGACATAGGTGGTCAACATGAGCTTGGGAGACTTGTTGAGAATCTTGGTGACGGAACACCACAGCAGTTGGGATAATATATTGCCACAGGCAGAGTTCGCGTACAACGATTCGGTGAATCGAAGTACCGGGAGAAGTCCATTTCAGATTGTGTATGGGACACAACTGAGGGGAGTTTCTGAACTCAGGGAGTCAGAGCAGACTGCAACTAGCAGTGCTAGTGCAGAAAGTTTCGCTGAGGCAATGCAGGAACTTCACAGTAAGGTGAAGCAACGACTGATAGAATCAAATCAGGAGTATAAGCGTAGAGAAGATCAGCATCAGAGACAACTTCAGTTTGAAGTTGGCGATCTTGTTCTGGCACATCTGAGGAAAGAAAGGTTCCCGAGGGGAACATACAACAAACTGAAAATGAAGAAAATTGGACCCTGTAAAGTCCTGAAGAAATTTGGAGAAAACGCTTATGAGATTGAGTTGCCGGATGGCATCGGGATATCTCCGATATTTAATGTTTCGGATTTATACCCATACAAGGATGGAGAAGCAGAGGTTGGAACTCAGGAACCAGTGATCCAGTGGATGAAGCAGATGCCGATTGCAGAAAAGCCGCAGATGGAGTGCATAATGGACAAGCGAGTGGGAAAGAAGACCAGGTGGAAACAATATTTTGAATACCTGGTAAAGTGTAAGAATCACCCAGTGGAAGATGCCAGCTGGGAAAATGAAGCGATGATTCAAAAGAATGGACAAACCGTGCAGGAACTCATGGACAGGATCCCATGAAAATTTTCAAGCCAGGGAGTATGATGCAGGAGCATCGCCCACATCAAGCGAGCCAGCGCGAGAGCAGAAGACAGCTGGACATCGCTAGCACAAATTTTGAACCCTTGATATTGTTGCACCAAACATTAATGAATTGATTTGATGAAGCGCACTTTGTATATGTAATGGACCTTGAGCAGATAAGCTCTCGTCCTTAGGTAGATGAGGCATTTAATAGATTTAATGTAAAGTTAGATAGGAATTTAATTCTAGATTTGATAGCTTTAGAGCTCGAGAGGGAAACGGGATATAGACACCCTCCTTTGTACATTGTAACATTATGAAGCATTCAAAAGAGAAGAGCAACAAAGAAATTTTAGGCAGAACCTCCATGTACATATATTGAATTAATAGAAAAGATTTGATTCAATTCCATGGGTGTGTTATTCTCTGTGTATTGTTGATATTATGCTCATGAATGTTTGCTTCTTGTCATGCACTTGCTTTTATATGCTGTGTATTTGATTTCATGAATAAGTTGAAGTCTGAGAAGATGAGTGAATGAGTTTCAATTGTTTCTCTAAGTGAACCAGAGAATTCCTGCAAGGAGTGCAGTTGAATTTGTACGCAAGGAGTGCGTGACTACAGGGTTCAATTAGAGAAGGCTATTGTCCTCATCCACCTCAGAAGAGTGCAAATTTGGCACCAGAGCTATGCAAGGCGTGAACAGGCTAGACGAAGACCCAGAATTGCGATTATGAGCAAAGGGAATCGAAGACTGCTGCTGCAGGTGGGCGCGGAGTCGAGAAGACTTCAACATTTAGTCGAGTTGAAGATTTTCCACAAGGAGTGTGAGCAAAGAGTTCTCTCGAAGAGGCTCGAAGTTGCGAGAGAAGCTCAAGAAGGATAGACCTTCGAATTCGTCGAAGGAGAATATAGATAAATCGTGCTGGGAAGGCTTGCAGGGAAAGTTGCAGGTTTGCGGAAGAAGGTTCGAAGTTCGGGGAAGMTGGAGTCATCAATCAGGATCACGAGGAGCRTTGGATCTACTCGTGTATCAGGTCATCRGGAGTTCGTGAGGTAAGACTCTAATTCTTCGAAGCGGAAGTCGCGATATAGCGAGACRCGAAGTYCCRACGATCGCGTGGGATTGAGTGGGCCACAGGATATAGTGGAAGAYAKGTGGCATAACCCATCGGAGGTTYGGTGTCTCRGGCCTCGGGAMTCGAGGAAGGAGTCACTTGGTTGCGCGAGYGGCGAAGTCGCGAGGAAGCGAGGTCRCGAGTCTCRRCATTTCGGCRCATCGGGTATCRGAAGTTGGAAACCYGAGTGGTTGGTATCGCGAGTTGCGAAGAYGCGATAAGACTGAAGTCCYGATAGTGGAGGAAGGAAGTCARCGTTGACTGACATCTCGGSTCTCGGGGATMCGAAGGAGTAACRCACTACTGTTGAASTTGCGAGGYAGCGAGTTYCGATCCTCCGATAGATCAAGGAAGGAGGGTCGCGTGGAAAGAACTGTGGGTGCAGATCTTCCGATTGGAAGATAGAAGAGTATTGACACTCTTYGGTCCGAGAGGAAAGAAGGTCCTGGTGAGAGCGATCGTGCTCCGAGGAGTGGGGTCGGTTGCCGTCAATCCACAAGCCGATGCGCTCTTTCAATCCTTTGTCCACTTTCACAAGTTGAGTCGACTTATCAATGGGCGCGGTGCCATTGCCTAAGCATTCCATTCCTTAGCCAACACACTTCTTGATCATTTGGATACCTTCCTCTTCAACCAATTCACAACACTAGGAATATAATTCCCTTAGTGCTCTCCCGTGTCGGCAAAAAAGTTGTAGTCCAAACATCAGTTATATAGGGGTAGACCATTATGCACTTGTATGGAACTATAGCCTTTCCAACTCTTGCTTGGTTTCCTGATCTTTGTTAAAGAGTTTTGTCGCAGTGCCCAAGTGTTTGGACTTTTTCTGCATCCCTACTCAGGCTTCGGTCCGCATTTTCTATTCGGTCCATCCCCTCATCTACTTGTGCATCCGAGGATACTTCTCACCATGTTTTCTTGTGACGTTGCTCCGATTGAAAATCTACTGCCAATCCAAATCTGCCATCATTTGTCCAAATCAATTTGCTTCATTACTCCCATCCACCTAATCATTTTGAGTTGCACTTTGGCTTGTTTGTGACTTAAAAAACTTCCCATATTATTTAAGTTGAAGGAACCACCCAAAGGATTCCACACCTGCTTCCAACGTAGGCACGTCCATGCCAATACGTCTACCAATCAACAACTCTAATTCAATTTGTGCCAACCAAGCTCCCCAAGAACATTCATGCACCTGATGTCCATACAACCAACAATCGTATGTCCCATACCACTGAAAAATGCTCTCAAATATCGTGTCGTGCATCTTGCCCATTGTAGTTCTTGACTGATTTATTAAACAAATCCCTTGTTGTCTCTTTTGTCTTTCTTGAACCGAGACTTCATAACTCTATTGTGAAATATGTTTTCACTACTACCCATCGTTTCACCCAGCTTGTCCCACATCCAAGATATCCAAAAATCCAAGGATATCATTGTACGTCTATCACCTGTATGACCAACCGAATCCACTCTCTTTACTCATCCCATAGAGTACAGGATGCCTAGGACTGCCTCATCGCTGTTGCAACTTATATGCCCTTCATGGCACCTTGGTTTTCTTGATGAGTCTTCCCAAGTCAAGCATGAGCCTGGCTTCATCAGTCAACCTCCCATCCTCTTCATCACATGTTCGTGAAACACTCCAAGTGCACTAGTTTCTCACATCCAACAATCACCTCCGCACTACTTCTTCTTTTGTGATTCGTTTCATCTTGCCTATGCGATCCTTTTATTTGCATAAGACTGCAACTGCCTTCACAACTGTCTCAACATACTATCCAAATGGACCCAAGCAGAATGAGCCACCCAAAGACTTCCATGCCAAAACACGTCCGAGCCAATTCCTCTGTCAACTACAACCAACAATCCCTATGATCTCTAAGTCATCCCTCATCCGCAAGCATTTTGAGAATGCCATTCCTATCTCATGTTCCATACCATGAGCATGAGCACATCACCCCTTCCACTTAGGCTATGGTCTAACTCATTGCGATTTTCTGTCAATAGTCTCCTTGGTCGACTCTTTGTTGCCTTCGTTCATTTCTTGGAACGATTTTTCTTGCCTTTGCCAAGACAATTCATCGTTTGGATCTCTGCTGTGATGCTTAAATTACCCCATGACTTGACCAATATGTCTAAGGCACTCATGCACCAAAATACCTCATCCAAATCTTCAAACGGAATACACATCTCGTTTCCTTCTTTGTTACAACAATCCCTTCAATGCACTCCACAAGAAAGCACAACAATAATCCAACTTGTCCCCATCTCTGCCACCAAATATTCCTAAGTCCCTCTTCTGGAAATCGCCCGAGTAGGTTCCTCCAAGTCTTTGTTCGCATATTCCCTTTTTGAGCGCTCTAAACTGTTTGTGTCTTCAATGAAGTTTGCAAGACTTGGGCCTCTCCCAAGTCTACAATGGAAATAGGTTGCTCTTGTCCTCGACAAAGTCTTCATGTCTCACTTCAACAAACCCAAGAAAACAACTCATATTTGCAAAGAACTTAGGAACGATCATACATGTTCACGAATTCTTTGGCATATTCATGGTTCACATCTTCTTGCCGACGCAAGTCTGCAACCAAAAAACTGTGATGTTTGAAATCCATCTAAGTCACTTTACTCATGGATCCCAACCGAACCCATCTTCCATTCCTCCATATGTTATCTTTTCACCTTGTAATTCCTCAACACTAGGAAACCATGTACATCAGCCGATCTTTAAGTCTCCTGTTGTTAATCGACATTCTTTTGAAAGTTTCAATCATCAATTACAACCCAACTGACCCAACTTCTCTTCGGTAGTGCATGGCACAAAGTTGACATGGTGGAAAATGTACCCAACTACAATATGAACCATGCATTCAATTGAACCTTCCTTCTCTATCTATTATCTTCATGCCATGTAATGTCTTTTCACCATGACACCATGCACAAATATCAGTAGTGCACGACATGAAGTTGTCATGGTGGAAATCGTGCTTAGTTGTATGCCTAGCGACCAAACTTCATTCTTCCATCCTAAGTCATGGCGGTGACCCAACTCACTGACTACTCAAAACATTGTCTTGAACTTCTACGATCACTGCTGCAACACTGCGACAATTCTTCCTTAGTCACCACATAATTTCCTTCACAATCACCAGTTTCTCAATGAACCCAAACTGACCCTGCTCGGCTGGTTGAGTTGTGCACATTGTCTTTCTCAACGAGCTTGCCAAAAAACTGCACAATTCACTGCTCTGATACCACTTGTCACAAAAGTGACAATGGTGAAGAGCTCACCAATTCGTCCACCAGAACCACCTCCATGGTCTTGCTTTGATACCATCTATCACATAAGTGGAAATGGTGAAGAGCTTCACCGACTCTTCAAAATCACTTCAAAAATATTCTGTTAAGATTGCTCTGATACCATCTGTCACGGGCCTGGCGAGCCTACATTCGGGTGGAAGAATCACCTGATGTTCTCAGTTACCGTGTGATACCACAATCATTCGTTTGACAACAAAGCTACACAAAACTACTTAATCTAGACTACGCCTTCACCTTATTTTGTTCGTTACTTAAGTTATGTTTGTGTTTGTCTTATACTTAACTTCAATAGTAAAGAGAAACCAACCATGCACAAGTGCAAACGAAACATATGTGTGGGTAGCCAAACCAACCTAATACCCAAAATACATTCTTACACAAAACAAAACAACAATGTGTTGATCTAAACACTCGTACCACACAAAGCAAGTTTACATAAAGGAGATTTCGCTCATATCATTTGTGAAAGTCATACTTTTTTTCAGTAAGCTACCTTTGTGCATCCTCCCTTCATCACCACAGAACAAATCACCTCTTACTTCATCCTTGTGATTCTATCTAGTGCGCTTGTCCCCCTTCTTCAGTTTAGACTTTTCCTTTTCCTAAAATTGGAGCGACCCTTCTTTCTTTTCCACAGTTCATTTGTTCAGCTGCTCCCCTTCAAGAATGACTTCACAGATCTATTTTGGTTATGCGTCCCCAAGGCATCCCAAGTTACCCTCAAGGGTCTACTTGGCTCCTTGGGGAGCAATTCATCCCTCTCTCTTGGCCGCTAACATAGAACTCTCCAACTGTGATTATGAAAGATGTCTCCTTTGCCAACCTTATTTGAATTCCAAATGAATCTCACACTTGGTTTTATAGGCGCACACCCTTGCTTGGTGACACACCCATTCATCCGCAAGTCGATGCGATCTTTCGGTCGTTTGTCCACTTTCGCAAGTTGAGCTGATTCATCAATGGGTGCACTCCCATTGCCTGGGCGTGCCCTTCCTTAGCTAGCATGCTTCCTTATTTTTCTTCACCATTTGGTCAACTCCCCTTAGCTCGCACACACACACACCCAAGGTGTCTAAGCTTTCCAACCTTCAGTTTTTTAGTGCGAGCATCCATGTTCACCATGTGGCACCCACTTATCTGTGTTCATTCTGCTAGGCATGCATGCTTCCGATGCGCCCGTCATTACCAACTGTTCGTTTCTTTGGTGGGGTGTCCATGTCTTCATGGGGTGCCCACCCAACCAACGCTTTGTTCAAGTCACCACTTAGGCTTTGTCACAAGTCATCTTGGTGAAGTCGTACTTGGCACCACGTCACGCACCCAAGTAACCCAACTTCACTTATAAAATAACCGAGAGTCTGCTAAATTTCTCGTTTCACATGTCTTGGCTCATGGAGGGACCGTCCGTGCCCAGGTCAAGTCCTAGGGTGTGACATGGATGCCTTCAAGAAAATCATTTAGTGCTCTTCCCGAAACTCATCTCTTCTCTTACTTCCAAAATATGCTGGTAAAAACCGTCCTTTCTTCCTACTCGAAATTCCTTCTTCTTTCTTGCTTACTTGACTCTCGTTCTTCCCAAAAAAGGATGATTACACTCAACCCATGTTATCATAATTGAGTGGGATAACTTCCTCACCGAACCTGTTACATGAATCCAATGATTGGCTTTGGGAACAATCAACAATAAATAGAAGTTTCACTCAACAATAAAAAATAAAGGAAAAGGTTTGGGATTTAAAACCCATGGATAAAACCCCCTTTAGCCCCCTCTCTTGTGGAATCATATTCCTCCATTGTTAACGTCCCTCTCATATCACAACCAACGATTATTATTTTATTAATTATTTCAAAGTACATAATACATAGTTCGAACCTTGGCCATTTTAATCAATATGGGCTCTTCGCCTCAACACATTGGCTCACCAACCTAATTCACATTTATGAAATTACATTGTAATTTGCAGGGATTAAAATTGGGGATGTTACATCCCCTCCCCCTTATATTTTTCATTTTCCTCAGTGCACAACACCATACAATATACATACAATTACAATGTTAGGATCTCTATCCTTTAATCAACATATAGGCTCTCTGACCTAATATCACACGAGCATTCTTGCCCCAAAACATAATTACATAGGTGCTCCGGTCCAAAACATATACATAACCCACCTGAAATTCTCCTACCACTATCCCAATTCCTCCAACTCTCTTCCCATTGATCTTCCCAACCCAAGGAATGTACACCCTTCACTTCTCGTAATCCATCTAGTTGTACCATTTGTTTATCTCTAGCACAAGTAACTAGAAATCTCACTGCGAGGAACTCAATGGAACTCAATGCTAGTTAAACTACCATGAAATAACAACAACAAACTTGTTATTGCAATTCAAATCACATAGGATTTCACTCTTCAAGCCTGACAACCTAGTTCTTCTACAAGCATGACAACTTCATTCTTCTACAAGCCCTGACAAATTGCTTCTTCTACAAGTTCGACAACTTGCTTCTTCTTGTTGTCCCCCCCAAAAAATTGCTTGGTTCATGTTTTCATTATTCAGTTGTTCCTATATAAGACATTAAGAAAATATACCTATTATATCCATTATCACATAACAATTGTCTTATTCACAAGAGTTTTCAACTCCAAAATATAAACATTTATTCAAAATAAGTTTGCAATTATAAACCAATACTCATATGTATGGCTATATCATGTTTCACAAAGATGACATGGGAAATAATTTAGCTCAATGTTGGTCTTTGACACACCCACATGATCCCAACCACCATGCCATATGCACTATTAAGTTACCTCTTTCTTGTTATACTCACCCTCCAGGATTAGGTATCCCCTTCTCTGCTGCATAGTCCCTCGGGTGATCCATCTTGCTAAGGAATTCATATGCAAGGAGAGTGCCAACTCACTACAAGACTCCCATTAGCAATCTATAACATGTGAAAATAAAAGGGTTCTAGTGTCTTAACAATAGTCTTCTTCCCTAGCTTCCCATATTTAATAGCCATTACCTCATCTATATCACACACATATAATCATCATGAGATATCAACGCAACAATTTCACTTATTAATTTTTAAAATCTATTTTATACATGAAAACAAAATTTCCCAAGAACGTGTTTTTTTCTCATCATGTTTGGATCTTGCAACTATAGGTATTAGTATTCCTTATGGGCTTACACTGTTTCCATATCTAAGACCACTCTACTTGCAATTTTCTCAACTTTCATGCAACCAAACAAATTGTTAGCATTCATGCACATTATCTTTTCATTGCACATTTATAACAACTCATGAAGTGATTTCATAATTATACTATTCTAACAATTCAATCACATATATTTGTTATTCAAGTTATTTGGAATGAAACTATCATTCATTGTACATGCATTACCAACACACCAAGATTTTCATAATGCAACCAACCTTACACATAAATAAAACCAATGTGCCAATACCCATGGCCACATTTACACAATGCATCCTTGTATTGACTTAGGAATACAATATATCCATGTCATGTATTCCACCATGGTGAGTTGGAAAGTCTAGCCAATGCCTCAACACATTGTCCAAACTCTTCCCCAATTACTTTCTCGATCATTTGGATACCTTCCTCTTCAACCAATACACAACACTAGGAATATAATTCCCTTAGTGCTCTCCCGTGTCGGCAAAAACATTGTAGTCCAAACGTGGGTTATATAGGGGTAGACCATTACGCACTTGTATGGAACTATATCCTTTCCATTTCCAACCTCAACATGGCCTCACACATGGCCATCTCTAATGACATTCATTTCTACAACAAGAGTATCTCTCCCGACTTGATCTGGTTATGATCTCATAACCAACATATCATAATATACAATTAAATTTCATATAATTTCATTCAAGCATTAAATAAATTTTCACCTTCAAGGCCCTCTTCCTTTTCATCAGTTTCAAATATTGAAAAAATTAGTTGAGGGATTTCTTACCTCAATTCCCTTCAACATTATGCATTATAAGTAACCGAATTCATACCTGCATGGCTTTGATCAAATTACTTGATGCTATCCGATCAACTAGTATTTTGTAGAAGCTCACAAGATTCATTTTATCAACCTCTTGATCAATATCTTACCATCCTCATTTGCCTTCATGTGGATGGTTACCATAAGCAACGACATCATCATCTCTTTTAGCCATGCTATAAACTTTTCCTAGATACATAATCCATCATTAGTCATATTCAAATATCATGTAATCATTAGTTAACATGTGATAGTAGACTACTCTCAATCTATAATCATTCCACAAACATGTTCAGGCATGTCCATATGCATAAATGCACATCAATATGCATAATTGCACATCAATATGCATTAATCATTCAATCTCATCATGCCCACTTCATGCACATGCATTCTATATTTATTGTATGCATCTTGCATCACTTCTATCATGCACTCCAATGCATATTTATTTCAACTTTATTTATTTTGTTGTTGTAGAGGGTTGTCCTTGATTTCCTGTAGATCCTCACCACCTTGTGCACTGCCATTTTGTTCATCTATGCACCACAACTTCCTATTCTGAACCTTTCCAACCAATATGTCTTATTGGTAGTTTTCACCTCACAACTGCTTTCTTTAAGAAAATAATCTTGTTCCAACTTTGTTTTGGTTGAACTTCTCAATACCCGCAGTGTTGTAACATGCACTACTCCAACTGAATACCAACATTGAAATTTAATTAATCACTCTCCATTTCTTTGACCAACCCAGTATTAAAATCAATCTTATTGATTGACATTTCAACATACTGAAATGTTTCTTTCATGTTACCTCTTCCAATATCTTTTGATATCCATGGATTTGCTCAATTTTAAATACTTATATTCACTTCGTTGAGTGATTCACTATGAAGCACTACTTGGCCACTGAAGACCACTATGCTCCAAATGGAAAGTCACATTCCTCCATTTTCACCCGTAACATCCCCACTATAATCCCCAGTTTAATTAATGCTTAATGTAGATATAATATGTGGCGACGACCAAGCATTGTAATATGTGAATTATATTCCTATGTTTTAATAATAAAATGTGATGCCAACTGCTAAGGGGACATGGATAGAGATGTGGGATGAATTAATCCACAAGAGAGGGGAGGGTCTAAGAGAATTCCTAAGAGGGGGTCCAAGGGGGAATCATCCATGTATATTTTTTGTTATAAATGTGCTTGTAACCTACTGGGCCAACATTTTTAACCATTGGCTAAGAAACCACAACCCAGGGGCATCTAAGCCGTCAAAATCACCCGGGGATCACACCTCTCCTGGGCTGCACCAATCCTTAACATGGATGGATTTTTGGGTTTCTCCTCCCTACTAAACTAACTGTAAGGGTATTGAAATCAAGTCTCCTAGCAAACTAAACCCACACCTTAACCGATTGAGCTAGGAGGACTTGAAAATTACTTGTGTATATTAATTCAACCCATTTCCCTAAATTTGGTATTGGTCTATGAACTTTCTAATTTCGGATTGAGTGTTCCCAAAGACAATCATTGAATACATGTAAGAGGGTGGGTGGGAGAAGTAACATCCCATAGTTATTGGGCACATAGGGGCCAAGTACAATTAGCTTGGGGAAGTGTGTGAGTCAGGAAAGGGAAGACAAAGGGAGGAAATTTGTATGGGTTGGGACAACAGTTTTGGGAGAGCCAATGTTTTTGCATGAGGGGAAAGTAGAGAGAAAGAAGGAGATCTTGGAGCTAGAACAACCATGGAGGGTGAATTCTAGAACCTATTGGAGCGTATTTGGAGCATTTTGGAGCTGAATATTGAAGAGCCAACTTGTCAGGCCTGAAGAGTGAACTCTTATGTGAGTTGCACTGTAACAATAAGTGTTTGTTGTTTTTTTTTGGTAGTTTTCCTGGCAACAAGTTCCCTTGAGTTCCAAGCTAAGAGATTCCTGGTTACCTGTGCCAGAAAGACCTTAATAAGTGAATGGGATGCTCGAGGGACTAAGCCCAGAGAAGGGGTATATTCCTTGGGTTGGGCAGGTTGAGAGGAAGAGAGCTGGAAGAAAATCGGGATAAACAGTGAGAGACCTGT
>SNQJ01S0012533.1:61044-82900 GCA_010110895.2 Picea sitchensis
AATAATATAGTGGACCTAGTCCACCTTACATTGAATGACCTCCACTATTATCACTATGGGCCCTTTGGGCCCCCCCACTACCTCTCTAGCTACCTTACACATGTTCGTTGATCAGAATCTTAGATTGATGGATCAATATTTTTGCGATGTAGCTCTTCTAGCATATCCTGTCCTTCCACTTGGAATGATCCAACGGTTGATGAAAATTCGCATTTCGGGAATTTCAAATCTCAAGCTCTCCAGAGTGTAACCTCCTTGCGTCTTTAGATCCGAAGTGAATGTTGTTTGTCGATCATGAACTTAGATCGACGACTCAATCTTTCTGCGATGCAGATTTGCTGACTTATCCTGTCCTTCCACTTCAAACTAATATGACGAATGCCATTTACTTCGGCTCTCTGGACTTCGGGTTTTTCAAGTCTCAAACTAAAAATCCTCTAAGTGATTTTCTTTGGAGTTGAGTATCGTGTGCCACCTGTCAGTCTTGACGATGGACGACCCCTGCTTATTTCGGGACTTAGGGACTTTTACAAGTCCGCTCTCCTACACTCGTCCAAAGGCTTAAGCTTTGTGCATTTATTTCTAGATCCAACGACTGTTTATCCTCGGTGCTCAGATCCAACGGATCAAATCTATACTTCTCCTTTGTGCTTCCTCTGGTCACCGGGTGCTGATCTAATGGTCATCGGGTATTCGATATTGGTGATCCAATGACAACTATCGTTCTTCCTCCTAGGATTTCTGATCTCTTTGACTTAGAATATTTCCTAAGTGTTCAAAGGTCTCAACCTTTGCACCTCCCACGAGTCCTTCTCTTGGACCTAGACTGCACTTTTGGAAAGCGCAGAGCGCTATCTCTTTTGAGCTTTGATCTCTACATATTGTTTTCTCCTCCTCCTGAGCTTACGCTTCTTTCAGAGCTTTCATCTCTGCATACTCACACTATTCCTCCTGAGCTTTGATTTTCATATTGTTTGCTTCTTCTCCTAAACTTATGCTTTCCTTGTTTTCCATCATTGCTTCTTTCCTCATTGTCACTTTTCTTGCCTGTAAACATACCATCGTCATTGTTGTTCTTGCCATCAATGATAAGCACACTCTGCCTATAAACATGCCAACAAGACCATCCTCTTTTGTGGACTGCTAGTCCCATCTCGAGCATGACTTGTTGTTGAAATTTGGAACAACAATTCTATGGTTGGGTGGAACGTTTGTCCCAAGCAGTTGGTTGCACAATCACTGTTAAAAGATAAGTGTTTTATCTTGTTATTGTGTTAATTTGTTAGTTTAAATTGATGTACATGAAATCTGTGTATGAGAAAAATTGTATGATTTTGTGTTGAGCTAATTAGCTGCATTTCATGTCTGATTTATAATGTTGTAGATGCATGTAATTAATAATAAAATACAACAGTTAAATATTTGTGTGTAATTTGTAGTTGGGAGCTACATGAAATTAATTAGATAGCATAAATTTCGTTTTTATGAGTATCCTGCACTATAATGTTCCTTAGTTGAGTTGGGGGATGTTACATTATGGTATTAGAGCCTTTGTTTCAAACATCGGGCTTGTATAGGCCAATAATGAGTGTGAATTGAGTAATTCGCTATTGCAGACTTCAGTGTGTGTGAATTTGGGGAAAAGAGAGAAGTTGGAATGAAACCCCCAAATTCATGGGAAAATTTTGAGTTTAATGGCCTCAAAGCAATCAAGGATATGACCTGGGGTGTAAATAGGTAGGTTGTAGAGTCAAAATCAACCTGGAAGAGTTGCATTTCATATTCTAATGGTCTATGTAGCTTTGAACAGAGTTCAACGAATCGACGACCAAGATCGCTTTTGATCTTGAGATAGATGACTGAGATTCGTCATGATAAATTTAAAAATTCATAAGGTTTTTGGCCGTTTGAAAGGTTGATTTGATCGACGAGAAAGATTAATTTTTTGTCTTTTTGAAGTGGAAACCAAACGATGGTCGAGATTCATTTTCGGTTGTTTCAGAAATCGATCAAATCAATGGCTTAGATTCATTTTCGGTCGTTGGGAGGTTGGGGCTGATCAATGACTAGGATTCAATTTGGAGTTTTGCAAAGTGGATCCAAATGACAATCAATATCATCTTGTCTTGGAAATCGACGACCCAAATTGGTCAGAGTTTGATAAAAAAAATTAGTGTTGAAGTTGGCCAAGGAAAATCACCAATGACTGACAGTCAAGTTGACCAATTCGGTGAAGTGTTTTTAGTCACCAATGGAAATTGTCGATGGTCGATGGGCTGATGGTCCGGAGTTATTCTATTTGGTGAATTTTTTCGAATCAAGCAAAAGAAGTCATCGATGGGCTGATGGTTGGGCATCGACCAATTCGATGAAGTGTTTGGGTCGTCCAAGAGAAACGTCCGATGACTGATGAATGAAAGAGGGTGATGATGTGTCATGCCATGTCAGCATCCATGTGTTGTGTCATGTCATCGAAGTTGACAACTCAATATGACGTGTCATGCCATGCCATCCTAGAAGTGGTTGATGGCCGACGACCAAGTCGACTGAACTAGAGAAGTTTTTCATTAGTAAGTGGGGATGACCAATGACCGAATTTATGAGGAGTTTCATTCACCAATGAAAATATCCTACGACCAATGACCGGTGCTCGAGTCAAATCATTTAGCATTGTGTTGTAAATCAGTTGTCAAGGGAATGTGCCGATGGTCGACGGTTGGGTCGACATGTTGGGAAAGGTGTTGTGCATGCTCAAAGAGAATGCCAATTGTTGATGGCAGATAGAGTCATATCAATGGCTCATATTTCACCCGATATGAGATTGAAGAATTATATTTAAAGGATTGTTATTTTAGTAAAACAATCAATTTTATATGATTTTTTTTGAATTTTTCATATTTTTGAAGGTCATTAACTTGTGTAGCATTTTTGAGGCCCTAAACGACGTTTTTAGCCAATCAAAACCCATAAGTATAAACTGTACCAATGTACACTCTATTTCTATAGATCAAATAAAATAACTCGGAGAGAGATATGCAATGAGCTATTTTGGGAGCAAAACAAAGCTTGTATGAGAAAGTTACAACCAAAACAATGAGGGTAAAATTTCAGTGCCAAATTACTTCCAGAGGGAATAATTCGTTGCTCAAAGGTCCATTTGGGGCACAAAAGAAGTCTATGAAAATATTATGAACCATAGAAAACAACCATGGATCCATATTTAGGATGTCGGTATATAAAATGTGCAGGAAGAAAAAAAAGACACTTGTAGCATAAAAGGGTAAATTGAGTAAAACAGTCAAAACTTCTCAAAACCATAACTTTCAACTTGGAGCTTGGATTTGAGAAAACAAATAGTCCCTGTAAAGGTATTGAGGAGGAGAAGAGAACTTTCCACCCAAATCTTTTATTTGGGAAATACAAGTTTCCATAAATTAACAAAGAGATTTTTGTAACAGTAAAAGAGTGGAAATTACAACATGTAAATGTTGTAAGTTTTCACTCAAAACTTAGATTGAGGTATGGGTACAACAGTTGGAAAGTTATTTAAGAGAGGAATGCATCTAAAGAATCAGATTTAGATTTGGTGCATTATTTCTTTCATAAATTTGGATAAAGAGTAACCTGTATTCTAATTGATGAAATGTTTTATACTATGCATGTTCTAACAATAATTATTACATGCACATTTCTTGCATAATTAGAGGTACATGATAGCAATTTTGGTTCTTATATGAGGAATAGAGTCATGGAAGATGCTCATGGATATTATATCCATGCGGAGGAGGTCAGAGGTATTCATGTTAGCATAGGTAATGCTAAGACATAGTCTAATGGGAGAAGAGACAAACATGATCTTGTAACTATGATAAGTCTACATAGAGAAGTGTAGAGATATAGAGATGATAATGAAAGGATTATGAAGGCTTAGGAAAAGATACTTCAATGTTTAAATAAGTCACATAAGCAAGTCAACAAAGACTCTCGCACCAAAAAAGCAGCTAGTGCTAGACAAGTGACTACATCTAGATCCCAAAGAGAGAGGGATGATCATGGTAATGATTGGTAGTCAAGAAGCAAGAGTAGGCACCATCATTCTCCAAGGAAATACTCCAGAACAACTCATGCAAGTTCAGGTCCAGGGAGAAAATCAAGTGTGTATCATCTCCAAAGCCAAAGGAAAAGGCCCAAGGCAAATATCTTGCAAGGTGAGCTCAGGAAAATTAAGCCACCAACTTTCAATGGTGAGCATAGGAAAGGATAAGAGGTTGAGGCTTGGATGTTGGAAATGAAGAAATATTTCTAGCTACATGATTACTCTGAAAGAGTAGAAGCTATAATTACAACCTACCACTTGCAAGGAAAGACAACCATGTGGTGGGATCAACTTAAGCAAGTCAAGCAGCTTGATGAGAAGAGGATCTCATGGAGGTAGTTCAAAGGATATTTCCAAGAGGAATATTTTTCCGAGCATTATTATGAAAGAAAGATGAAATAGTTCTTTGAACTCAAGTTGGGAACCATGTCAATGGACGAATATGAAAACATATTCTTTGAATTTTTGAAGTATGTTGACTTCATAAAATCTGAGAAGGTCAAAATCCAAAGGTTTCTAAGTGGGTTTCCCTCCTTCTACAGTGACACAATACAATATGATAACCCCAAGACCTTGGAGGAAACCATAAGGAGAGCAAGACATATTTATGAATAGAACAAAGGAAGGACAATTTTACAAAAGGATTTGGATGCCAAGATGAAAGAGAAAAATGATCAAAGGAAAAAAGGTTTTAAGCCACCCTTTTTCAAGAACAACACCCAAGAAAATCAACAAGGACAATCAACCCAAAATGAGCACAAGACTGCATATTTATTTGGGAAAAGGCTAAGGAAGCAACCTGTACAATGTTGGGAGTGTGAGGGGAATCACCTATATAGGGATTTCCCTCACAAAGGAGAAAGAATGAGGATTTTCCATAACATTTAAGATGATGAAACATTGGAAGACATGGAAGGAAACATGCCAAGGATATATGCATCATTGGACAACAAGAAAGAAAAATATCAATCTCCCATGATTGAAGTGGAAGGTAAGATTGATAACCATCCCATAGCAATTTTAATTGATTTTGGAGCTAGCCATAGCTACATAAACCTTAACATTGTTGACAGATTTCACTTGCAAAAGAGTAAGCATAAGAAATCTTGGTTAGTTCAATTAGCCATATGGCCTAAGAGGAAAATAAACAATATTGTCCAATAGACATGAATTGGATTAATACAAAGGTAGATGTGTACATCATACCATTGGGTTCATATGATTTTATAATTGGCATGGATTGGTTGGAAAAACACCATTTTGTCCTAGACTGTTACAACAAGACAATCACATGTCTTGACAAAAAAGGGAAGAAAATCAAGATTCAAGGCATTCCAAGAGTTGTAGTTTTTAGAGAGATTTCAACTATGCAGCTGAAAAAGAGTTTTAGGGAGGGATGTCAGATTTTTGCAGCCCATATGGGAGAGGCAACCAAAGATAAAGTGGCAAGCATTGAAGACCATCTGGTCTTGATGGATTTTAAATATTTTTTTAGGGATATCCCATGATTTCCACCTAAGAGAGACATTTATTTCTCTATTGATTTAGTGCCATAAGTTTCCCCAGTGTCCAAGACGCCGTACAGAATGGGCACACCAGAATTGAAAGAGTTGTAGATGCAACTTGAAGAGTTATTAAAGAAGGGGTATATACACCCAAGTGTGTCACCTTGGGGAGCCCCAGTTCTTTTTGTAAAGAAGAAATATGGAACCTTGTTGGTAGCCCAACTACCATCTCGTTTTGTGTCTCATTGACTTTTGAAATACAAAATCATTTCTTATGCTCACTGCCTACTATGTCTATAAACATCATATTGATTGTGTTTCTTGTGTACAAAGGTATGGGTATTAGTGTTAGTAAGTCTTGTGTGGATTTATACTATTTGTGTGATTATGTAGGTATCATTTAATTATCGTGTTCTCTCTCTTCAATTTCATGACTATAAAGCATGAAATTGAAGTCCCTTTTTCTTACAGATCATTGACTTCACTCTTGTGGTAATCTCCCTTTGCATAAGTTAAAGGTGATTGTTTGTTTTCTTTAATTGAAGGTATAAATCAAAAAGGTTCTTGAACTATGTTTTATTGGAATCCATATGAATTATGTTAAAAATCTAAACATAACTCATGACCTAAAGGAAAACTAAACCTGATATGAAATATGTGCGTTCGTTTTAATTAAATCAAGCCTAAAACTATAACCTAGTTAAAAGTATTGGCAAAGCTTGGTTCTATTAAAATATCCCCTCTCTGAATGGCCTAAATGAATCTCCTAACACTTACCATTGTCATATCAAAATATGACATTAAGTAATGCTCACTTAATGAACCGATTGATCAACTATCCTATGCATTATTACCCTGCAAGTGTATTGATGTTCTCAATTTTGGGTTAGTCATTCATGGAAAGTAGTGAGGGTTACATGCGTTTAGTGGATTTGAACCTTTTGTCCTATAGTTTTTCAGAGATAGTCAAAACTTAGAGTGGGAAATAATGTTAGGACCTCCTCAATTCCTTAAATGTCGGTTTATCATCAGGTATGTGAGATCAGTCTCTCCAACTGTTTATGGTTTCGGGTTGTTGCAAGCACATGGTTCTTCTTTTGATGAACATTGTTTTTGTGTCTTCTAGTTCACCACCTACGAGTTCATGGCTACCATAGTTAGGATAGATCTGAATGGATCACAAGCTTTTTTGTCTCATGATGACGCGATGGATATCCTGGTTCAGTTCAATTTGGTGAAGTTTATCCAATCCTTTAATGGTTTTAACCTAGAAGTTGCCACGACATTTTCCAAGACGTTTGATGGAACCAGGGCCAAAATAAGAGATAGTTGGTTACAGGTTACTGAAGAATTAAGGAGACTAGTTTGCCTCAGGACAATGATCAGTGGTTTAGAAACACAAAAGTAACCGACATTCCATGGAATTATCTATTGGTGTCGAGGAAATCACGCTACCATGTAAAAGGTATGCCGATAAAACTGTTTAAAACCTGTTGGCATGGTTTATTCTTTATCATAAAGCAATTTATCACCTGTGAAGGACGTTACAGGTTAGTATTCTTGTTCCACATACGCCTGTTAATGGTGTTTCGAGGATTTAGTTTGAACTTACCATTTTACTTGCTTAAAATCATGTGAAAGATGTCAAAGTTTTATCAAAGGTCGAACTCCAACCCTAAGTCTAGCTTATTTCACCATAGTTTAATTCACATGTTGGCCTATTTCCATTTGGTTAGCACAAGGGACACATGGAAACATTTTCTAGTAAGGAATGGGTTCCTACCCCTGAAAATTGATCCCGCCACTCACTTAACTCAGGGTACTGAGGAACTTGTTTCTCGAAAAACTTCATCTCATTCGCTCCATCATTTTCGAATCGAAGTTCAAATCCAAAATGACTCTGTCATTTCTCCTGGCGATCAAACCGATATTTTTTCGATGACCATGACGGCATCCAAAAAACATGAATTTGTGCTGAAGAAACCTTTAGAAGAGGTCCTTAGTCATTTGAGGAATGAGCCGTTAAATGTTGTTGGTCATGCACAACCTCCGATACCAGTGGTCAATGATAAATTAAAAGGGCGGGGAAAACAAATTAGACAGGAGGTCTGTGATATTGATTTTAAAAACAAAAGAAGTGGTCGAATCTTGTCAAGAATGACAAGGAACAAACATAAACAAAGGGGAAATCATGTTCCAACAATTATAATAGAAGATTTAAAATTTGTCGAGAGTGTAAGCCCGTACTCAACTAAGGATAGTCATCCACTATATGATTTCGTTTCAAACTTACCTCCATTCCTTCAAAACTGTGAGGGATTCATAGGAATCCAGAGAGATTTAAAGGCTATAATGACACATGAAAACACCCCAGACTCAGACTAATGGCAACCTCTTCCATATTTGGAACCTGTATATTGTGATGAATATTTATCATGGATTCAAAGATACTACAAAGACATCCCATACTTTCAAATGCGTCTTAACCATATGTTGATGGAAAATAGAGATCTTGAAAGAGAAAATTGGGATTTGAGATCTAAATTGCAACGAACTCTTCCTCACGCAAACAAAAGATCCATAAAATATGGGGATATCATCATTAAGAATTCAACTAATATCAATGTTGTTATGAGTTTGGAAGCATGATTCGTCTTTTTCAAATGTTTAATTTGGTAAATAAATACGTGTTTTTTTTTTTGGTTTGTTAAAGCATGATTTGTTACATGGTTTTTAGACTAGCTATAGAATCAAAGATTATGTAGCTTGTCTTAAATTAGTTTATGATATTTTTAATTAGAATTTTATTATTATTTTATTTTCAGGTCTCAAGAAGGAACATGAAAGATATTCTATACATTGTTGGCTCATTAGAGGGTCATGAAATATTTCTGATTTGAAAATAGTTTATGTTTCAAACAATGAAGAAAATATTTTTGAATATTGTTATAACAAACTCTTGCTAAGTTTTTATAAACATTATTGTTATAAACCTAAGTTAGAATTTAGTTTTAAGACTCTGTTTTTGGAAGATCTACCTCTATCCCGTGGGTATGAGAAGTGGATCAATTTAGTGTTTAAATACTCTGTTAAGATTTGACATATGGGGGATTGGAATTATGGAGGATGGACTAAAGTTTAATTTGAAAGAAGGATATGAACATGCATTTTGCTCGATGGCTTTCGTCCTAATAGTAAAGTGTTTAGTATGATTATTCTCTTAGTCATATTTCTTTTCATATTTTTCTAAAGCTCAAAACATATATGTTGATTGAATTAGCTTTCGCTTTTTTATTATTATCAATATATGGTTTGATGTATTTATTTTTATGTTCATGACATAGTTCAATTTTCCAGTTAATTATGATCTATATGACATATCAAATATACGACAAATATCTCTATGTTCTGATTTGATTCAAATGTTTTGAGTTTGTTATACCAATTACGATGATTGAAGTTTTTTCCCCTCTCTGTATATTGAATCATAAAATGTCAAATGTGATCATATTACATATTGTCTTTCTGTCACTTGCAAATATCTTATGAATCTCACAGTTACCTGAATTTATTTGGGTAAGATCACAAATCATGCTACTTTGTAATTTGATTGCCATATATTTCTCTCTGGCAAACATGTTGCGAGAGCATATCTTACACAGGAAGACATAATTACAATTCGATTTTGGTTGCTGATTAATAACAGGTTAGTTTGTCTTTTATTAGTTCAATTTGTTTATTTTTATTGAATGAATGAGAATTAACATTTAAACTTAAACTTCTTTTTCCATTAAAGTTACATCAATACAGTTTGCATTCATTCCTTTTTGTGTGAATTTTCTTTGATTAAATTAGTAGTTAGCCCTGTATGTTTATTTGGTACTTAAATTCTGTTTAAACAATTAGTTTCACAAGGCTTTATATAAACCTTGTATATATATGCATATTGTGTATCTTGTAAATAAAGGCTTGCAATATTTATATATTAAAACATAAATATATTAGTGAATGTACATATTAATTTCATGTAGGTAGATATTTATCTTTGTTTTTTCTTTTGTAGTTTACCTTAGTAGTTCTATCCATCGGCTAACGGAACCGTAAATTTCTATATGGGAACATGTCTTTAATCTCCCATCTGTTAACATTCCTAGTAAGACACTTTATCTCTTGTCAGAACTTACATTCGACGGAGAAGGGAGTACATCTGCAAGAGATCATCTTTGTATTTTTTATTTTATAAATGTTTAAAACATAATATCATTGATCCTAATGTTATATGCAGATTGTTCTCTCTCACATTCCGAGGTTGGGTTAAATATTTGTTCGAAGCTTTTTCGGCTAATTCAATTCATTCCTGGTCTGAGTTTGGAACTGAGTTTTTATCAGATTTTAACAATTATGATTATGATGAATTAGGTGAAGAATTAAGTTGCTTAAGGAAAGAAAATGATGAATCATTCAAGGATTTTGAAATTAGGATCATACATGTTTGTACTAGATTCCCTTTGAAAGAAATGCCTCTTATTGATGAAGGGTTTCAATATCTCGTTTATCTCTCAGAAAAACAAGATCGATTAATTGTTAACCAACCTCAATTGAGAACTAATACTCAACCTCAAGATGGTTCCAATTTTCATGTTGATCTTGAAGACTTTGAAGCACCATAATTTTTGTCAACTTCTTTCATTTTGGTAGATCATGAGTAGCATCATATTTTATAAAATGCAATTGTCACTTCTAATCACTCTTTTCCAACAATGTCTCCTCCTGTTGAGGAAGGAACCTTGACTTAAAAAAAGGACAGTTGTCACACTCTCATATATTTTATAACTGTTTATGAAGTAAAAGAGATCAAATATAAAGTTGATAATCATGTGTATGAAAAAACTTCCCCTAATTTAGTTTAACAAGTGCATGATCAATTAGTAGGAGACAACATCATTATTCAGACTATTAATAAACCATCTTTCTCTAGTGATTTTCACTCACATTTTCCCTTACACAATGAACCAAATTCTCTTGGAAACTATGTCATACTCTTTAAAAAAGCATTCAACATAGGTTGATCAGTTTATTCAAGGAGAGGGAACAAAACCACAATTCGAAACACATATGCCTATCATTTCAAGAGATAAATTTCATCTCCTCAATTCTTCTACTATTATTCCTTGTACCTTGATATTTTTGATCATCATGTTATGAAATCATGTGTTCCAAATCACTTTGGAATGAATCTTGCATTATATAATCAAGTACAGATTAATGGTGATTTTCGCACAGAAGATAAAGAGGAGAACATTTCCACTCATGATCATATTACTTCTTATTCTCATCAATTATATGTGGGTAAAATAGGAAATGATTTGAAAGAGTTTGAAATCGAGTCTTCTACTGATTCATCTCAATTTGTGTTTAAAGAGGGATATGAATTTCTCCATAATCAATTATTTTAAATTGAAAATTATAATCAACCAAACACCACTAATGATTATTAAAAAATGTTGGTTGTTCCATTTAGTTCGTCTCAAGTAGTTAATGCTGAAGTATTCAATCTCAACAAAAAGTCTCAAGAGAATGGAACACTTCTTCTTCAATTAAAAATCATGATAAGTTCTTGCTATCTTGATACTACCAATAACATCAAGATCCTTTTACAAGTTTCTTTGCATGCCAATCCGGTACCTTATTTTCATCAGAAATATTTTTCATCTATGAATACTTTCGAACGATCCTATGTTGGTAATTGCACGTATTATGATAGGATTGCAGATTGGCTGGAATGTTCATATCTTGAAAAGTTTCCAGAGAATGGTAAGGGTGTTTTCACCTTATTTGTTAATAAATATCAAGGAGGTAAAATTGACACATTCTTTTTTTATCCTCCACACGAAGAAATTCATAAGCAAACAAAAAAATGTCAGGATGATGGGGCACTTCGGTCTTGGCCGATGGTTATGTCAGTTCCTCATAATATTGGCAAGTTTTTTGAACTCAATTGCATTCTTCCATGCTTTAGTGACCCATATCTCTACATAATTGTGGATTGGATGGAGGATTCATACATCAAAAGTGTTCAAGGGAATGGTAAGGTCATGCTTGCTTTGTTTCTAAATAATAATTATAAAGGTAAGTATGATGTACTTGTGTCTTACTTTGCTGCACTTCCATTCTTGTTTCTAATGTTCAATTTTGTTTTCATTGCAGGATTTGAGTTCCTCCGATGGTTACATTGAAAGCATGACTTCACTTAGTATTTCGATTTTGTTAGTGGTTAGAGTTGGTTTAAGAGTAGGTTTCATTTAGTTTCCTTTCTGACTGTTTCTTTTGTAATAATGTAGTTATGAACACACGTGGGTACACCAAGAGATCCATAATATGAATGTTGTCAGGGAAGCCCACTTTAATCCTTTTCTATCTGCTTTTCGTTGAATATTTCTTTTCAAAAACGCATTATCATCATGAAAATTTTAAAATGAAAAGTAAAGAGATAAGTAAATTTGAACTGTCAATTCACCTGAATTCAAACATGACCCAAGGTTCCACAAGTAGGGATGCACTCATCTTAATAAGGATTTTCCTATTTTCTTTTAGTCTCTTTTATTTTTAATTATATGTTTGGTCAAAGTAACATCTCATGCATAACTATCTTAAGAAAAGAACTTGCTCGCACATGAGATTTTATATGACTTAGCTCTTCCTTTATTTTACAGTAAGATGCTAGTAGATCCAAAAGCTCGGGTTTATCTTTGGCCAAAATCATTTTTTGAAAGTGTGCTTTTGCTATTTCAATTTTGTTTTTTTTATGCACTTCTGATTTTGAATTCCATTAATAAATTATGAGTTGGTTTGTTGTGTTTTTTTTTGCTTTCTTTGATTGCTTTGATTGAATTTTCTTCTTTTTTGTCTTTTCAAACCATTATATTGTTGATCCAAGAGCAATCGACAGAAGGAAGCATTCATTTCAAGACATGTGTTTTTCAAGCAATCTGAAATAGTTCAAAGAGGTCCTAGTATTAAGATATAACTCAAACAATTGATTTTTAAGTCAATTGTCACTTTCGTTTTGTCCTCAAATTTTCCTTTTTAGAGAATTACACCAGAGACATGGTTTAAATATTTGAGAATGACGATGATATTTAAACCTTTTACACCATCCATATTCTTAAGGAATCACTTTTTAGTGATTCCCCATTCTCTAGATGATTTCTTAACTGAAATCTAAAATCTCTAAACCATGATAAAACTTCCATTTTTGAAAGCAAATAAATAACATCACCAATTGTTCACCTGTATTGCAATTAACCTCCAATATCACCCCTCTCTCTTTGTCACCAATAAATATTTAATTGTATTATTATTTAAAGGTGACATGAGAGGGTTGGAAGCACTTAAGTTTGGTAAGTGTGTGTAAACCCGTCAGGGTACTGAACAAGCTTGCTGGAAATGGGTAAATGCACACATGATACAAAGACAACTTCGTCAAAGTACTAAACATGCCTGTTGAAATCGAAGCAATATCGGGTTGTGAGGTGGAAGGTATATTCTTATGAGTTAAAGTCTTATGGAAGTATACATCATGTGGATACAACTATTGGATGGGATTAAATCATTTGAGTGGGTTAAATGACATCCATGTCGAGGCTATGGATGCATGCTGACAGCAGTGGCCCTGTAAATGGTATATAAGTCCTTTTCATAAACATCATGACTCTTTGATTAAGACATTCTTCCGGGTTATAATCCTCTGCAAATCATATTTTATTTTCTGGTTATAACGATGAGATTATCTTAATATTGTTTGGTCTCAATGTGAATTTATTGCAGGAAGCCTAAATCCTTCTTCAAGTCTTATTCTTTTCTTCCTGAGATAAAAGCCTACCAAATCAGAGATAACTGCTTCGTCTAGTGAGTCACCATTGTTGGCAGCCCAACTACCATCTTGTTTTGTGTCTCATTGTATTTTGAAATGAAAAATCATTTCTTATGATCACTGCCTAGTATGTCTATACATGTCGGATTGATTGTGCTTCTTGTGTACAAAGGTATGAGTATTAGTGTTAATCAACATTGTATGGATTTATACTGTTTTTGTGATTATGTACATATCATTTAATTATAGTGTTCTCTCTCTTCAATTTCATGACTGTAAAGCATGAATTTGAAGTCCCCTTTTCTTACAGATCGTTGATTGAACTCTTGTGGTAATATCCCTTTTCATAAGTTAAATCTTCTTGTTTGATTTATTTAATTGAAGGTCTAAATCAAAAGGTTCTTGAACTATGTTTTATTGGAAGCCATATGAATTATGTTAAAAATATAAACATAACTCATGACCTAAAGGAAAAATGAACCCGATATGAAATATGTGCGATTGTTTTAATTAAATCTAGCCTAAAACTATAACCTAGTTAAAAGTCTCGGTAAAGCTTGGTTCTATTAAAATCTCCCCTCTCTGAATGGCCTAAATGAATCTCCTAACACTTACCACTGTCATATCAAAATACGACGTTAAGTAATTCTCACTTAATGAACCGATCGATCAACTGTCCTATGAATTATTACCCTGCAAGTGTATTGATGTTCTTGATTTCAGGTTAGTCATTCATGGTAAGTAGTGAGGGTTCCATGATTTTAGTGGCTTTGAACCTTTTTTCCTCTAGTTTTTCAGAGATAATCAAAACTTAGAGTGGGAAATAATGGTAGCACCACCTTATTTCATTAAACGTTGGTTTATCATCAAGTATGCGAGATCAGTCTCTCCAACTGTTTATGGGTTCGGGTTGTTGCAAGCACATGGTTCTTCTTTTGATGAACACTGTTTTTGTGTATTCTGGTTCATCGCCTACGAGTTCATGGCTCCCGTAGTTAGGATAGAGCCGAATGACTCACAATACTTTATGTCTCATGATGACACAATGGATAGCTTTGTTCAGTTCGGTTGGGTGAAGTTTATCCAATCCTTCAATGGCTTTAACATAGAAGTTGCCAAGACGTTTGCCAAGACTTTCGATGGAACCAGGGCCAAAATAGGAGATATTCAATTACCGACTACCGAAGAATTCATAGCTAATGCGACTACTTTGTCTTAGGAGGGTGATCGGTAGTTTAAAAACACGAAAGTAACCGACATTCCATGGCATTCTCTATTGGTGTCGAGGAAATCGTGCTACCATGTAAAATGTATGTCGATAGAACTATTTAAAACCTTTTAGCATGGTTTATTGTTGATCATAAAACAATTTATCACCTATGAAAGACATTACGGGTTAATATTCTTGTTCCACATATGTCTGTTAATGGTGTTTCAAGGATTTAGTTTGAACGTACCATTTTACTTGCTTAAAATCCTACGAAAGATGTCAAATTTTTTTCAAAGGCCGAACCACAACCCTGAGTCTAGCTTATTTCACCATGGTTTAATTGGCATGTTGGTCGATTTCCATTTGGTTAGCACAAGGGACACTTGGCAAGGTTTTCTAGTAAGGAATGGGTTCCTACCCCTGCAAATTGATCCCGCCACCCATTTAACTCAGGGTACTGAGGAACCTATTTCTCGAAAAACTTCGTCTCATTCGCTCCATGATTTTTGAATCGAAGTTCAAATCCAAAACGACTCTGTCTTTTCGCCCGGTGATCAAACCGATATTTTTTCTATGACCAGGATGGCATCCAAAAAACATGAATTTATGTCGAAGAAACCTTTAGAAGAGGTCCTTAGTTGTTTGAGGAATGAGCCGTTAAATGTTGCTGGCCATTCACAACCTCTGATACTAGTGGTCAATGGAAAATTTAAAGGGCGGGAAAACAAATTAGGCAGGAGGTCTGTGATATTGATTTTAAAAACAAAAGAAGTGGTTGAATCCTGTCAAGAATGACAAGGAACAAACATAAACAAAGGGGTAATCCCGTTCCAACAATTATAATAAAAGATTTAAACTCCGTCGAGAGTGTAATCCCAGACTTAGCTAGGGATATTCATCCACGATATGATTTATTTTCAAACTTACCTTTGTTCCTTCAGAACTGTGAGGGATTCACATGAATCCAAAGCGATTTAAAGGTTATGATGGCACATGAAAAAACCCTAGACTCAGACCACAAGCAACCTCTTCCAGATATGGAACCTGTATATTTTGATGAATGTTTAGCATGGATTTAGATATACTACAAAGAAATCCCATACTTCCAAATGCGTCTTAACCAGATGTTGATGCAAAATAGAGATCTTGAAAGAGAAAATTGGGATTTGAGATCTGAATAATAGGGAACTCTTCCTCGGGCAAACAAAAGATTTAGAAAATCAGGGGATATCATCATTAATAATTCAACTAATATCAATGATGTTATGAGTTCATAAATGCACGATTCTTCTTTTTTAAATGTTTAATTTGGTAAATAAATACGTGGTTTTTTTTGTTTTTTTTTTGGGTTTTTAAAGCATGATTTTTTACATGGTTTTTAGATTAGCTACAAAATCAAAGATTCTATAGCTTGTCTTTATTAGTTTATGAGATTTTTAATTAGATTTTTTTTATTATTTTATTTTCAGGTCTCAAGAAGGAACGTGAAAGATATTATATACATTGTTGGCTCATAGGAGGATCATGAAATATTTCTGATTTAAAATAGTTTATGTTTCAAATAATGAAGAAAATATTTTTGAATATTGTTATAAAAAACTCTTCTTAAGTTTTTATAAACATTATTGTTATAAACCCAAGTAAGAATTTGGTTTTAAGGCTCTATTTTTGGAAGATCTATCTCTATCCCATGGGTATGAGAAGTGGATCAGTTTAGTGTTTAAATACTTTGTTAAGATTTGACATATGGGGGATTGGAATTTTGGAGGATGGACTAAAGTTAAATTTGAAAGAAGGATATGACCATGCATTTTGCTTGATGGCTTTCATCCTAATAGTAAAGTTTTTAGTATGATTATTCATTAGTCATATTTCTTTTCATATTTTTCTAAGATCAAAACATATGTTGATTGAATTAGATTTCATCTGTTTATCAATATATGGTTTGATGTCTTTCTTTTCTGTTGATGACATAGTTCATTTTTCCAGTTTATTATGATCTATATGACATATCAAATATAATAAAAACATCTCTATGTTTTGAGTTGATTCGAATGTTTTGAATTTGTTATACCAATTACGGTGATTGGAGTTTTCCCCCCTCTCTGTATATTGGATCATAAAATGTCAAATGTGATCATATTACATATTGTCTTTCTGTCACCTTCAAATATCTTATGAATCTCACAGTTACCTGAATTTCTTTGGGTAAGATCACAAATCACGCTACTTTGTAATTTGCTTGCCATAGATTTCTCTCTAGAAAACATGTTGCGTGAGCATATCTTACATAGGAAGACATAATTACAATTCGATTTTGGTTGCTTATCATTAACAAGTCAGTTCATCTTTTATTAATTTATTTCGTTTATTTTAATCGAATGAATGAGAATTAACATTTAAAATTAAACTGCTTTGTCCATTTAAGTTACATCAATACAATTTTCATTCATTCCTTTTTGTGTGAATTTTCTTTGATTAAATTAGTAGTTAGTCCTGTATGTTTATCTCGTATTTAAATTATTTTTAAACAATTAGTTTCACAAGGATTTATATAAACCTGGTATATATATGCATATTGTGTATCTTGTAAATAAAGGCTTGAAATATTTATATATTAAAACATAAATATATTAGTGAATGTACATATTAATTTCATGTAGGTAGATAGTTATCTTTATTTTTCCTTTCGTATTTTACCTTAGTTCTATCCATCAGCTAACATAGTCGTACAAATCGTTAGGGTAGGTTATCTTAAACAAATTAGGTTATTTAGACAACCTCAGACCAGACCTTCCCTTCCCATTGACAATGTGTTCACATATGCCCGTCAACAAATGATGCTACAAGGAGGGCATGATAAAATTAAATGATTGAATGCTTTAGTTTCAAATTATTTGTTTTAATCATTTAAGTTCTTCCCCGATAGTTATTTTTGATTCATTATCTATCCTTCGGTAATGTCATCCAAATGCTTAAGGGCTAGTTAGATGACAAGCTAACTCAGAGCTGAATTCTTTATTGTCACATTACAACAATGGCTCCCGCCCAAATTTTTGTATGGGAACGTGTTTTTAATCTCCCATCTATTAAAATTCCCAGTAAGACACTTTATCTCTTGTTAGAACTTACATTTGATGGAGAAGGGAGTACATCCGCAGAAGATCATCTTTGCATTTTTTTTTATAAATGTTCAAAACATAATATCATTGATCCTAATGTTATATGAAGATTGTTCACTCTCACCTTCCAAGGTCGGGTTAAATATTGGTTCAAATCTTTTTCGACTAATTCAATTCATTCCTGGTTTGAGTTTGGAATTGAGTTTTTATCAAATTTTAACAATTATGATTATGATGAAATAGGTGAAGAATTAAGTTGCTTAAGGAAAGAAAATGATGAATCCTTCAAGAATTTTGCAGTTATGCTCATACATGTTTGTACTAGATTCCCTTTGAAAGAAACGCCTCTTATTGATGAATGGTTTCAATACTCGTTTATCTCTCAGAAAAGAAAGATTAATTAATTGTTAACCAATCTGAATTGAGCACTAATACTCAACCTCAAGATGGTTCCAATTTTCATGTTGATCTTGAAGACTTTGAAGCACCACAATTTTTTTCAAATTCTTTCATTTTGGAAGATCATGAGCAACATCATATTTTACAAAATGCAATTGTCACTTCTAATCACTATTTTCCAGCAATGTCTCCTCTTGTTGAGGAAGGAATCTTGACTTTAAAAAAGGACAATTGTCACACTCTCATGGATTTTATAACTGTTTCTGAAGTAAAAGAGATCAAATGTAAAGTTGATAATCATGTGGACAATAAAAATTCCCCTAATTTAGTTGAACAGGTGCATGATCAATCAATAGGAGACAACATCATTAGTTAGACTACTAATCAACCATCTTTCTCTAGTGATTTTATCTCACATTTTCCCTTACCCAATGAACCAAATTGTCTCTTGGAAGTTGTCTCTTACTCTTTAAAAGAGCATTCAACAGAGGTTGATCGGTTTATTCAAGGAGAGGGAACAAAACCACAATTCGAAACACATATGCCTATCATTTCAAGAGATGCATTTCGTCTGAATTCTTCTACATATTATTCCTTGTACCCTGATATTTTTTATCATCATGTGTTCCAGATCACTTTGGAATGAATCCTGCACTATATAATCAAGTACAAATTAAAGGTGATTTTAGCACATAAGATAAAGAGGAGAAAATTTCCACTCATGATCATATTACTTCTTATTCTCATCAATTATCCATGGGTAAAATAGGAAATGATTTTAAAGTGTCTGAAATCACATCTTTTACTGATTCATCTAAATTTGTGTTTAAAGAAGGATCTGAATTTTCCATAATCAATTATTTGAAATTGAAAATTATAATCAACCAAACACCACTAATGATTACTAAAAAAATTTGGTTGTTCCATTTAGTTCGTCTCAAGTAGTTAATGTTGAAGTATTCAAACTCAACGAAAAGTTTCAAGAAAATGGGACACTTCTTCTTCAGTTAAAAATCATGATAAGTTCTTGTTATATTGATACTACCAAAAACATCAAGATCCTTTTACAAGATTCTTTCCATGCCAATTTGGTACCTTATTTTCATCAGAAATATTTTTCATGTATGAATACTTTCGAACAATCCTATGTTGATAATTGCATGTATTATGATAGGATTGCAGATTGGATGGAATGTTCATATATTGAAAAGTTTCGAGAGAATGGTAAGGATGTTTTCACCTTATTTGTTGATAAATATCAAGGAGGTAAACTTGACACATTATTTTTGTATCCTCCACACAAATAAATTCGTAGGAAAACAAAAAAATGTTAGGATGATAGGGCACTTCGGTCTTGGCCAATGGTTATGTCAGTGTTAAGAACCAAATATCAATATAGCATAGAAAAACCTTAGAACAAGTTCTCAACGCCTTGAAAAAGAGAGAATATCAGATAATAAGCCTCTTCGAGGGGGCAACCTCCTTTTACACCACATAAATGTTCCAGTACAAGATGATTCCAAATGAAAATGTCTCCTTGGTATATATAGGGGACTAGGAGGTATAATTACAACTAATGGACCCAAGCCGACATAAATAAAATAAAATTACTAATGTAATATTCCCCAATTAAGGGGTAATGTTCCAATATTTAGGGCTTAACATGCCCCTCCCCTTTAGACAAGTGTTGTGCGCAACACTTGAGTAATTCTGGATGATTTTGTATAAAAGACTCATCTTCCCAAGTGGAACATTCAACAGGAAGTTTCCTCCACTTAATGAGATACTCTGAAATGAATCTATTCCTCAGCTGGCAAATTCTTGTGTCAGTGATGGCTTCAAGATCCAATATTATTTTTCCTTCCTCTTCAAGTTATGGAAATATAGTTTGAATTGGGATCTTGTCACCTATAACCTTCGTTAAGCATGAAACATGGAAAACTGGGTGTACTCGTGAGGATGCAGGAAACTCCAATTTGTATTCCATAGTACCAATCTTTTGCAACACCTTATAAGGACCATAGTACTTTGGTGATAATTTACTATCCTTCTTGGCTTGCTTGAGGGACATCTGTTTGTATGGTTGTAGTCTTAAAAATATACCCAATCCCCTACTTCAAAACTTCTTTCACTACGATGTTGATCTCCTTGTTGTTTCATGCGATTCTGTGCCATAGTTAGGTTTTCCTTTAAAATTTGGAGAACTTGTTGTTGATGCTCGATGTGATATTCCATTGCTTGAAACTTATATTTTTATTTTAGAGAAGAAGTGATGGAAGGAGGGTGGTATCCATAAAGTGCCATAAATGGTGTAATTTTTGCAGTATGAAAGGAAGTGTTATACCACCATTCTGCCAAGTGTAACCATTCGAACCATTGTGTTTGTTTATCAGAGACAAATAAACGAAGGTAGCCTTCCAGATATTTGTTCACTATCTTGGTTTGTCCATCAGATTGAGGATGATAGGATGAGCTATGAGCCAATTGAGTACCCAAACAAGAAAATAAGTCTTTCCAAAAATGTCTAGTGAAGATAGGATCTCTGTCACTTACAATAATCTTTGGGATTCCATGTAGTTTTTGAACTGTCTCTATGAATGCGGTGGCAACTGTACTGGATTTGAAGGGACGAGAGAGTGCACAAAAGTGTGTGTAATTGGTCATTCTATCAACAATCACCATGATGACAGTCTTTCCTTCAGACTTCGGTAACCTTGTGATGAAATCCATGGAAACCTCCTCCCAATGCTGACTTGGGATGGCTAATGGTTGTAAAAGACCCGGGGTCTTAATTGTTTCCACCTTATTTTGTTGGAAAACCAAATATTCTGCTATAAACCTTTGAACATCAGTTTTAAGGCCATCCCAAAAAAAATCCTTCTTGACCCTATGGTAGGTTTTCAAAAATCCCGAGTGGCCTCATACTGGAGAGGTGTGCAATTCCAATAGTACCTTTTGTTTGAGTTGGGAGTTCTTACATAAATATAAGCAATATTTGTACCATAATGAATCATTTTTCCATGTAAATGTATCTGATGCACTAGAATCATGTTGCAACCTATGAATGAAATTCCACACATTTTCTTCATTCTTCCATTCATCCCTCACTTCTATTATCCAATCGGGTTGGATGATCGAGATAGCACAGAGAAATGCCTCAACATCTTCATCATTTCTTGAGAGTGCATCTGCCACAACATTTTTCTTCCCTTTTTTATAGATGATTTCAAAATCATAACCCAATATCTTGGTCATCCATTTTTGTTGTTCTTCTGAAGATAGTCTTTGTTCCAAGAAGTATTTAAGAGTATCACAATCTGTTTTGACCTTGAAGTGCCTACCTATTAGGTAAGGCCTTCATTTCTTCAATGCATGTAGTATTTCCATCATTTCCTTCTCATAAATGGGTTTGTGTAAATCCTTTCCCTTGAGTGGTCGACTTTCAAAAGCCAAGGGCCTTCCTTCTTGCATTAGGAAAACACCAATACCATTTCCCAAGGCATCACATTCCACAATAAAGATTTTTGTGAAGTCTGGTGTGGTCAAGACATGAGCTTTACACATCACCTCTTTAAGTTGTTCAAAAGATTTAGTTTCCTCTGGAGTCCATGAAAATGCATCCTTCTTAGTTAGTGTCATTAAAGGTGTTGC
>SNQJ01S0012534.1:0-20224 GCA_010110895.2 Picea sitchensis
CATAGACTGAGATAGTCTTTTGGAGGTCCAAAAGCTTCCCAATGGGGAGGTGTGATCAGGGGATCAAATTTTGCTCAATTTTCAAAGTGCTCGAAATGTGACGAAAATAGTGCCATTGCATCCGTCTCGTCTTCCTGATTCTGGCTGTATATTTACTTTGTCAAATGGACACCGTATGGAGAAGATATCGCGATCTATTCGTCAAGGAAAACATGCAAAAATTTTAGATGCTGACTGTACCTGTCCGTATAGTCCGTACAGTATGACGTGGCAGGGCCGTACAGACCGTACGATAATGAAATGGCATGCATTCATTGGTTGATGGTTGTCGAATAAGGAGATGACATGTGTCATTGGTGGCCAATGATGTGAGGACACGTGGCCCGATCCATTGGCGCCACGTGTCACTCGTTGACTGGTTTATATGGTTATATGTAAAATGGTATGGGGAGTCTGCGGGGTTCAACCCCCGGACCTCCCCCACTGTACTATGTACCAACGAACCTCCTCTAACCAACATTCCAACCTTTGTTCCTTGATTATTATGTCAACGCGCATATATTTAAAGTCGCTTGTTGTTTGAATGGAAAGGGGGGTCGGGTCGGGGCTTAGCCCCGACCCGTGGTCTCATTGCATATGACCACCATATATTATATGGTGCACATGGTAACGGTTGGCGCGTGGGGTTTATAACCCATAGCCCACGGTTTATATGTGTGGTGCCATGTGCCCGAGACCTGGAGTGGAAGTTACACGGTTTTAAAACGACGTTAACCACCTTTTGATAAGTATGAGGTCATATGCTCTCATATGCCCAGGTGTCGAGGCGGTTAGGGGCTGGCGCACCCTTAACCATCCTATAGTTTGCACCATTGGCACAGTTGCACCCGATGCTGGGTTTTTGCGCTTAAAAGAGCGTCTGAGCCAGGTTCATTCAAGGAGGGTGCGAATTGTAGAACCAAAGACAACAAGCTTGAAGAAGGAGACTTCCAGGAGGCCTAACTTCTTCATTTTTCGACCGATTGAGGTGCCGAAAGAGCCCAGACAGGGGTTTTGGAACGCTGGGAAGCCATTGGAGTAGTCGGTTTGTCAATTTGACCATTGTAAGACATGTTTTTTAGCACTTTTTGAGCAATTAATAATAAATATCCATTGGAAGCTGGACCAGGAGATGTAGCCCAGAAGAGGGGTGAACTCCTTTATCAATTGTTGTGCATATGTGTTTATGTTCAATGATTATGTTGCTGTCTATGTATAATTTGCATAAGTAATCCTGTATTTTATGTGTTGCAAACTGATCCTTTTTCTTTAAACACATAACATTCACTTGCAATAAGTTTTCAAGTTTTTCAAGTCTTCTTCAATTTTTAGATCACATGTTGTGTACATGGTTGAGACAAGTAGTTGATGAGTTGGCACATACATGAGGTGTATAGTTGATGATGTTGGTACATCTTGATGAATCATAGTTTATGTGCATTTGATGCATGATCGATACATATTTGGTGCATGGTTGATGGTATAGGTTGAGGTACATGTTGGTGCATGGTTAATGCACTTGTTTATGGTACATGTTGATTATAACTTGTTTGGACAAGTTATTGTGACAGGTTATTTTTACAGGTTTGGTGCATGGTTGATGCATTTGTTTATGATACATGTTGACGTACATGTTTATGTATGGTACATGTTGGCACAAGTTATTGGTACAAGTTGTTACAGGTTTATTACAGGTTGAACGATACACATTTACAACAGTATATCTCACAATGATAGTGTGACATTGGTTTCATCATTCTACTTCTATGTCATGGCGATTGTATGGGGCAAGGACAGGTGGTTGTAGCCACCTTCCGGTTGTAGCCTGATAACATAGGGGGTTGTAACCTCCTTCTGGTTGTAGCCAGAGAATTTGGGAGTTGGAGCTTCCTTCAGGTTGTAGCTTGAGAAACTAGGGGGTTGGAACCTCCTTCCAGTTGCAGCTAGAAAATAAAGAAAGTTGGTGCTTCTAATGAATGTAATTCTTAAAGACATATAAGAAAAATCATTCTGTGGTTTTCTCCCACTTTGGGTTTCCATGTAAAAACACTGGTGTACTGTGCATGTGTATGATTCATCATTTGTTCATTGTATATTTACTCTGCAACTATTGGATGATAATGCTACATTGATATAACACTTGCATTTTGTGGTTAAAAATGATTATTTCTCTATTACTGATTCACCCCTCTCTCAGTAATCCATCAAAACTAATGTTTCTTTAGTGATCACAAGGGAAATGGAGAGACTCATGAGTGCAAGTAAAAAAAATTCTCTCATGATAGTGAAGCATAAATAAGAAGAGATATTAGATGCTTTAGCAAGTTGTGATCCAAATCATAAGCATGAATTGATCAACATCATATCTAATTATGATGAGTTGCTTTAGGAACCTACAGGATTTCCTCCTAAAAGGGAGGTTGAACATGAAATATATTTGTAGCAGGATGCTCCTCTTCCAAACATTGGAATGTACAACTCATCAGTGATCGAGAATGAAGAAGTCAAGAAGCAAGTTCAGGAGGTGCTTGATAAAAGAATCATTAGACCAATATCCTCTTAGTGTGGTTCTCCTATTGTATTAGTTCCAAATAAATATGGCATGTGGAGGAAGTGTATTGATTTTTGAGCCCTAAACAAGATTACAATAAAGAACCGTTATCCTCTACCCATAATAAATGATCTATTAGATCAATTAAAAAGTGTTTTGTATTTCACCAAGTTGGACTTGAGAAGTGGTTACCATCAAATCATAATTTTAGAAGGCAACATATGGAAGACAACTTTCAAGACCAAGAAAGGCTTGTTCAAATGGTTGGTTATGCCATTTGGGTTATGTAACGCACCAACAAATTTTATGAGAGTGATGAATGATGTGTTTAGACCCTATATAGATGACTTTCTTATTGTTTATTTAGAGTACATATTGATCTTCAACCGAAGATGGGAAGATCATATAAAGCATGTCAAGTTATTATTTGAACTCTTGAAGAAGGAGAAGTTGTATGTAAAGTTATCTAAGTGTGAATTTGGAAAAAATTATTTGGTATATTTGGGTTACATTGTAGGAAATGGTCAACTAAAAATAGATCCTGCAAAAGTTGAAGTCATTGTGAAATGGCCCAAGTCAACTACTTCCACCAAAGTCAGGAGCTTCTTAGGAGTAGTACAGTATTGGAGGAAATTCATTATTAATTTCTCATACATAGAAGCACCTCTACATGAATTAACGAGTGATAAATAGGTATTTCAAAGGGGAGGCAAACAACATAAAGTATTCGAGACATTGAAGGAAAATATAAGCATCACACAAGTTCTGGAATTTCCAGATCTACAACAACCATTTGAAATTCAAACCGATACAAGTGGATATGCCATGGGCGTAGTATTGATGCAATGAGGTAAACCTATATGTTATCATTCTGGGACTTTCACTCAAGTTGCGATTAACTATCCAACATATGATAAGGAATTGTATGCGTTGGTACAAAGTGTAAAGAAATGGAAGCATTACTTAATGGAAAAGGAGACAATAATTCATACAGATCATCAGTTATTACGGTATTTGCAGTCACATACCAAGCTACAATAGTCATGACACTTCAGATGGATGGGTTTTCTACAACAGTTTCATCTGGTAATCAAGTATAATAAGGGTATTCATAACAATGTTTTCGATATGTTATCAAGACCAATAATTAATGCATATACCATACTCAGGTATAATCCTTTAGCACATGGAAGTTATCCCGAACAATATGTTAGGGATGATGATTTTAAATAAGTATATGATGCATTATCTCACGACAATCAACATTCAGACTATTATATGCATGACAGTTTATTATATCATCTCGGAAAATTATGTATACCAAGAGATGAAAGAGTAAGTATAATCAAAGAATCTCATATGTCTCTCATCTATGTACATTCCGGTGTTGGTAAGACCGTAGCTCAGTTACATAGGTGTTGTTATTGGCCTCAGATGAATGAGATAATTTCCAAGTATATCAAAGGGTGTGTCATGTGTGCCATAAGTAATCCTAGCAACATAAAGTTGGGGTTATATACACCACTTCCAGTACCTTCACAACCATGGGAAAGTATTTCCATGGACATTGTAGGGGGTTTGTTGATGTCCAGGATAGGTCATGATTATCTATATGTTGTAGTGGACAGATTTAGCAAGAGGTGTATTCTAATGCCATGCAATAAATAGTTCACAACTGAACAGACAACACATATGTTCTTTGCTAATGTATGGGTTCATTTTGGACTTCCTACATCTATTATATCAGATCGAGACTCTCACTTTTTGGGAAAGTTTTTGTCTCATTTATGGGAGCTAATGGAAACTAAGTTAAATAAGAGCACGACTTTTCATCCATAGACAGATGGACAGACAAAGGTGGTAAACATAACAATGGTGCATCTACTTCGAGGATACTACAACAAGCATCCTAAATTATGGGATGAACATTTTCCTTACATCCAACATGCCTATAATCATGCCATGCATTCATCTACTTAGAAAACTCCTTTTGAAGTATGTTTGGGGCACTTGCCTAAATCACCTATGGAATTTGTCTTTGGTGAAACAAATCAAGAGTATGGAAAGGATGATACAAATAAAGCTAAGAGATTCATCTAGAAGATTCAACAAGTACATCAAGAAGTACGTGAACAATTGGAGAAGAGCCAAGCCAAATATAAGGCAAGGCGCGACAAACATTGGGTTGATCATCAGTTTGAATTCAGTGATCAAGTATGGCTACATATCAACAAAGATAGAATGAAAGATGAATGCAAAAAGCTAAGTCTAATCCGATATGGTCTATTCAAGATTTTAGAGAAGATTGGTACTAATGCCTTTCGTTTAGATCTACCAACCTACATGAAAATGTATTTAGTGGTAAATGTTGAGAATTTGAAGCTTTATGAACCTCTTATGATTATGGATGAAGATTAAAGTATTCAAGTTCCAACAGTTGATGATTTTTCTCCATAATATTTGGACGAGCTACTGGAAGATGTCATTCTCGATAGAAGGATCAAAACTTCACAACAAGGTGATGTGGAATATCTTTGAGTTGGTCTTAAAGGAGTAATACCAAGTAAATCCAAATGGATGGAGATTGGAAGGGTGAGGGAACTCTACCCTCACCTAGTTTTTGAATAAACTTTTTGAGGTCCAAAAGCCTTCCAATAGGGAGGAATGATCCAGGAGGATCTGGGAATGATCACAGAGGTCTAGAAAGATCCAAAACATCCATAGAGGTAAAAAATGGTTCATAAATGCTCAAAATTCAAGTGCTTCAAATTATTTTGAAAATGATATCAATCCATAGATCTCGTCGTCATCTTTCTGACGACAAAAATGGTTCGTCAAACAGAGCTTGTATGCAAAAGTTATCAGCAGTCAGCGTTTTAGTTAAACCTGGTCAAAAGTAAAAGTACAGGGTACATAAGGAGGTGACATGTGGAACCACTCTAGGGGAGACAAGTGGCACCTAATTGAAATCTGATTGGGAAAAAGTACAATGACAAGTGATCCAACCGTGGAATGACAAGTGGCATTAGAAAGAGCCTATAAGAGACTGCCACGTGGCAACCTCCCATTGGTTCATATGGTCTGGGTTATATAAAACATTAGGGAGTTAATGGAGTTCGACCACATGACCTCAATGGCACCAAAGGTCTTCACATAGCCCTCCACACTAACGTGCCACCACATGAACTTTGATATCTACGTGACACATTATATAATTAAAGTTTATGTAAAGTTTGTTTGGATGGCCAAAGGGCTGAGGGCCCAAGCCCTCGACCTTATTATACCACATATGACCCATACATATTCTCACAAGGGGATATCACCAATATTCCGGTGAGAGTTTGTTTTAACCATAATTTATATTTTATAAGAACATATATTGTTATACATATCCATTCCCACCATTTACGTGGAGGTTTCACACTATATATAGTACATATATAACAAATAAAAAAAATAAAAGTTTCATGGTCGGTGGTAATAGAACTCACGACCTACCAAATAAAGACATGACTTCAACAACCTCCACTAGCCAACTTTCCGATATGTTCGTTTAGTTATAAATACATACTAAATTATAATTAAAGCTATCCAATGATTCCATATTTGGTTAATAAACCAACAAATTGTAATTAATGTTAACCATAATTTCCGGGAATTGGTTTAGAGGGTTGTTATATTTAATGGAATGCACCCCAAGACTAGGAACACACAATTAATGTATAGCTTTTAGTCTCGTAAAACATTCCCAAGGGTGTCAAGTTGTGAGGCTACACCGTAAAGTGTGTCGGGGTCACCTTGGCGGAATTTTAAGTATCTTATATCAAAATTGCAACATTTTTCGTCAGTGTTGACGATTAAAATCGCAATGAGGAATATCACCCGCAAAGTATTGCTAAAGCCTTATTATTTAAACTATGCTAAAAATATAATACTAGTAGGTGGGACCCCCTTGTATACTGAAGGCTCGGAGATAGTCATATCACACATTTTATGTTGTTGTTTCGATGCTTCTTATAGATTCGTATATGGTTGACAATGTAGTCTTGGTTTCATTTTGACATAATGGCAAGTGGATGATGCATTTTATGGGATGTTCTGCTATTCAAAGCTTTATTTTTATGTTATGATTGACATATATTTACAGTTTCTATGTTTAATCATGTCACCATGATTTATTACCTGGCTACACATACACAAGAAATATGTTAGTAATGACATAACCAAAACAAAGGGAAGAAACTTATGAAAAAAAATCCTAAAAGAAAGGGCCTATGTTTAAGCTATGTTAAAGGTTATGTGCAAATAGAAATGTAAAACATGTTAGTGTTAGTACTAACTATTATATGGTTTATTAGTGGCTATGTGATTTTCATTTGAGTTATTTTTGAGCGCATATGATATGGAATGGCATATGGTATGACATGAGGACTTGGAAAGGGTTAACGTGAATGTTTTGGGTGGCGCATTGGGAAAGGAATAATCGTCGCAGTTTTCAATGGTTTGGAAATTGATTACATGGTTAATGCATTGGTGATTGTTGGTTTTCTTGTACTTTGGAATTGAATAGGATAGGAGATGGAAGCAACATGCATTAAATGCATGTCACTCCATACTCCCCCTATCAGGATGCCACCGTAGTATGGTTCTTGTTGCATTTTGATCTGCTGGTGGTTAAGCTCCACAATTCAGGGTTGGGAAGAAAACGCTCGACCAACTCACCCTTTTAATATCTCAGTTACAGGTATGGTTCTTTTTCACCCCATCCATGAATTACCCTCCTGTATAAACAAAAAATGGCTCAGTAATGCTTGGGTTTGTGTTTTCTTGAGAATTGCAACTGTGTAAATGCGTGGTTTTTCTCTCTGGAATGACTGTGTAATTGTTCGGATTGCAAGTAAAGGAATTGGTTTTTGGTTGAGTTGTGCATTCACTGGTTGCTTTGTTGGTTAAAATTGTGGTGGGTCTCTGTGGATTTTTGAATGAATATGGGTATTATAGCTCTGTGTTTTAATGGTGGAGGGTTTCGCTCTGTGTATTCTTGCTAATTGCTTCCTCACAGTTATGAGGGTAACCTTGTCCAGTCGTGTTCGGATTGCCTTTTGGTTGTTGTGTATTTTTATAGAGTCATGGTCGTGGGCTTATTCAAATTCTCTTGGCATCAAGGTATCTCAAAATTTGGTCTTAGGGTGGCCATAATGTCAATATATGTTCTATATGGTTGTTGGGTGATATAAGTTATGCCTCGGGTTATGCATCCTCACTGACATTGTTGTCAAATGATTCAGCTCTTAAGAAATATATAGAGGTTATACCTCTGTGTGTTTTGGGTAACTGTCATTGTCTAGTGGACATTCACTTCTCCTCTTCAAACGCAAAACACACTATGTACATCGGTATTCTACCCTACCCATCGTTGTTTCCTTTGTGGTTAATTGTTGTGCCATTGCCCAAACTGAGAGTTATAAGGAACCCTATGGTTTTCTACTATGCTTTTATCGAAGAGTCTTGGCCTTTGGTTGATATGCCTCTGAGGACCTCTAGTTCTCTGTGTGATTGATGACTGAGCGCACTCTTGTTGCCTCTTTGTATTTGTTGCGACAGAGCCTATTTTAAAAATCCCCAATTGTTCTTTCTCCTGTCGGGCATATTTTTTGTTGTCAAAGATTGGGTAATAGAACTCACGACCTACCAAATATAGAAACGACTTCAACAACCTCCACTAGCCAACTTTTCGATATGTTCGTTTAGTTATAAATACATACTAAATTATAATTAAAGTTATCCAATGATTCCATATTTTGTTAATAAACCAACGAATTGTAATTAATGCTAACCATAATTTCCTGGAATTGGTTTAGAGGGGTGTTATATTTAATGGAACACACCCCAAGACTAGGAACACACAATTAATGAATAGGTTTTAGTCTCGTAAAATATTCCCAAGGGTGTCAAGTTGTGAGGCTACACCGTAAAGTGTGTCGGGGTCACCTTGGCGGAATTTTAAGTATCTTATATCAAAATTGCACCATTTTTCGTTAGTGTTGACGATTAAAATCGCAACGAGGAATTTCACCCGCAAAGTATTGCTAAAGCCTTATTATTTAAACTATGCTAAAAATATAATACTAGTAGGTGGGACCCCCTTGTATACTGAAGGCTCGGAGATAGTCATATCACACATTTTTTGTTGTTGTTTCGATGCTTCTTACAGAGTCGTATATGGTTGACAATGCAGTCTTGGTTTCATTTTGACATAATGGCAGGTGGATGATGCATTTTAGGGGATGTTCTACTATTCAAAGCTTTATTTTTATGTTATGATTGGCATATATTTGCAGTTGTTATGTTTAATCATGTCACCATGATTTATTACCTGGCTACACATACACAAGAAATATGTTAATAATGACATAACCAAAACAAAGGGAAGAAACTTATGAAAACAAATCCTAAAATAAAGGGCCTATGTTTAAGCTATGTTAAAGGTTATGTGCAAATGGAAATGTAAAACATGTTAGTGTTAGTACTAACTATTATATGGTTTTTTAGTGGCTATGCGATTTTCATTTGAGTTATTTTTTGGTGCATATGATATGGAAATGCATATGGTATGACATGAGGACTTGGAAAGGGTTAACGTGAATGTTTTGGGTGGCACATTGGGAAAGGAATAATCATCGCAGTTTTCAATGGTTTGGAAATTGATTACATGGTTAATGCATTGGTGATTGTTGGTTGTCTTGTACTTCGTAATTGAATAGGATAGGAGATGGAAGCGACATGAATTAAATTCACGTCACTCCATACTCCCCCCATCAGCCCGCCACCCTAGTATGGTTCTTATTGCATTTTGATCTGCTGGTGGTTAAGCTCCACAATTCAGGCTTGGGAAGAAAACGCTTGGCCAACTCGCCCTTTTAAGCTCTCGGTTACAGGTATCGTTCTTTTTCACCCCATCCATAAATTACGCTCTCTGTATGAACAAACAATGGCTCAGTAATGCTTGGGTTTGTGTTTTATTGAGAATTGCAACTGTGTAAATGCGTGGTTTTTCTCTCTGGAATGATTGTGTAATTGTTCAGATTGCAAGTAAAGGAATTGGTTTTTGGTTGAGTTGTGCATTCACTGGTTGCTCTGTTCATTAAAATCATGGTGGGTATCTGTGGATTTTTGAATGAATATGGGTATTATTGCTCTGTGTTTTAATAGTGGAGGGTTTCGCTCTGTGTATTCTTTCTAGTTGCTTCCTCACAGTTATGAGGGTAACCTTGTCCAGTCGTGTTCAGACTGCCTTTTGGTTGTTGTGTATTTTTCAAGATTCATGATCGTGGGCTTATTCACATGGTCTTGGCATCAAGGTATCTCAGAAGTTGGTATTAGGGTGTCCATAATGTCAATATATGTGCTATATGGTTTTTGGGTGATATAATTTATGCCTCGAGTTATGCATCCTCACTGACATTGTTTTCAAATGATTCAACTCTTAAGAAATATATAGAGGTTATACCTTTGTGTGTTCTGGGTAACTTTCACTGTCTAGTGCACATTCACTTCTCCTCTTCAAACGCAAAACACACTATGTACATCGATTTTCTACCCCACTCGTCATTGTTTCCTCTGTGGCTAACTGGTGTGCCATTGCCCAGATCGAGAGTTATAAGGAACCCTATGGTTTTCTACTATGATTGTATCGAAGAGTCTTGGCCTTTGGTTGATATTCCTCTGAGGACCTCCAATTCTCTATGTGATTGATGTCTGAGCACACTTGTGTTGCCTCTTTGTATTTGTTGTGGCATAGCTTGATTTTAAAAATCCCCCATTGTTCTTTCTCCCGTCGGGCATATTTTGTGTTGTCAAAGATTGGGTAATAGAACTCACGACCTACCAAATATAGACATGACTTCAACAACCTCCACTAGCCAACTTTCCGATATGTTCATTTAGTTATAAATGCATACTAAATTATAATTAAAGCTATCCAATGATTCCATATTTGGTTAATAAACCAACGAATTGTAATTAATGCTAACCATAATTTATGGGAATTGGTTTAGAGGGGTGTTATATTTAATGGAACGCACCCCAAGAATAGGAACACACAATTAATGCATAGCTTTTAGTCTCGTAAAACATTCCCAAGGGTGTCAAGTTGTGAGGCTACACCGTAAAGTGTGTCGGGGTCACCTTGGCGGAATTTTAAGTATCTTATATCAAAATTGCACCATTTTTCGTCAGTGTTGACGATTAAAATCACAACGAGGAATTTCGCCCACAAAGTATTGCTAAAGCCTTATTATTTAAACTATGCTAAAAATATAATACTAGTAGGTGGGACCCCCTTGTATATTGAAGGCTCGTAGATAGTCATATCACACATTTTATGTTGTTGTTTCGATGTTGCTTACAGAGTCGTATATGGTTGACAATGCAGTCTTGGTTTCATTTTGACATAATGGCAGGTGGATGATGCATTTTATGGGATGTTTTGTTATTCAAAGCTTTATTTTTATGTTATGATTGGCATATATTTATAGTTTCTATGTTTAATCATGTCACTGTGATTTATTACCTGGCTACACATACACAAGAAATATGTTAGTAATGACATAACCAAAACAAAAGGAAGAAACTTATGAAAACAAATCCTAAAAGAAAGGGCCTATGTTTAAGCTATGTTAAAGGTTATGTGAAAATGGAAATGTAAAACATATTAGTGTTAGTACTAACTATTATATGGTTTGTTAGTGGCTATGAGATTTTCATTTGAGTTATTTTTTAGCGCATATGACATGGAAATGCATATGGTATGACATGAGGACTTGGAAAGGGTTAACATGAATGTTTTGGGTGGCGCATTGGGCAAGGAATAATCATCGCAGTTTTCAATGGTTTGGAAATTGATTACATGGTTAATGCATTGGTGATTGTTAGTTGTCTTGTACTTCGTATTTGAATAGGATAGGAGATGGAAGTGACATGCTTTAATTCCACGTCACTCCATACTCCCCCCATCATCCTGCCACCCTAGTATGGTTCTTATTGCATTTTGATCTACTGGTGGTTAAGCTCTGCAATTCAGGCTTGGGAAGAAAACGCTCGACCAACTCGCCCTTTTAAGCTCTCAGTTACAGGTATGGTTCTTTTTCACCCCATCCATGAATTACGCTCTGTGTATGAACAAAAAATGGCTCAGTAATGCTTGGGTTTGTGTTTTATTGAGAATTTCAACTGTGTAAATGCGTGGTTTTCTCTCTGGAATGATTGTGTAATTGTTCGGATTGCGAGTAAAGGAATTGGTTTTTGGTTGAGTTTTACATTCACTGGTTGCTCTGTTGGTTAAAATTGTGGTGGGTCTCTGTGTATTTTTGAATGAATATGGGTATTATCACTCTGTGTTTTAATGGTGGAGGATTTCGCTCTGTGTATTCTTGCTAGTTGCTTCCTCACAGTTATGAGGGTAACCTTGTCTAGTCATTTTCAGACTGCCTTTTGGTTGTTGTGTATTTTTCCAGAGTCATGGTCATGGGATTATTCACATGATCTTGGCATCAAGGTATCTTAGAAGTTGGTCTTAGGGTGTCCATAATGTCAATATATGTGCTATATGGTTGTTGGGTGATATAAGTTATGCCTTGGGTTATGCATCCTCACTGACAATGTTGTCAAATGATTCATCTCTTAAGAAATATATAGAGGTTATACCTCTGTGTGTTTTGGGTAACTGTCACTATCCAGTGGACATTCACTTCTTCTCTTCAAACACAAAACACACTATGTACATCGATTTTCTACTACCCGTCTTTGTTTCCTCTATGGCTAACTGTTGTGCCATTGCCCAGACCAAGAGTTATGAGGAACCCTATGGTTTTCTACGATGCATGTATTGAAGAGTCTTGGCCTTTGGTTGATATTCCTCTGAGGACCTCCAGTTCTCTGTGTGATTGATGACTGAGCACACTCTTGTTGCCTCTTTGTATTTGTTGCGACAGAGCCTGGTTTTAAAAATCCCCAATTGTTCTTTCTCCCGTTGGGCATATTTTTCGTTGTCAAAGATTGGGTAATAGAACTCACGACCTACCAAATATAGACATGACTTCAACAACCTCCACTAGCCAAATTTTTGATGTGTTCATTTAGTTATAAATACATACTAAATTATAATTAAAGCTATCCAATGATTCCATATTTGGTTAATAAACCAACGAATTGTAATTAATGCTAACCATAATTTTGGGAATTGGTTTAGAGGGGTGTTATATTTAATGGAACGCACCCCAAGACTAGGAACACACAATTAATGCATAGCTTTTAGTCTCGTAAAACATGCCCGAGGGTTTCAAGTTGTGAGGCTACACCGTAAAGTGTGTCGGGGTCACCTTGGCGTAATTTTAAGTATCTTATATCAAAATTGTACCATTTTTCGTCAATGTTGATGATTAAAATCGCAACAAGAAATTTCACCTGCAAAGTATTGCTAAAGCCTTATTATGTAAACTATGCTAAAAATATAATACTAGTAGGTGGGACCCCCTTGTATACTGAAGGCTCGTAGATAGTCATATCACACATTTTATGTTGTTGTTTCGATGTTGCTTACAGAATCGTATATGGTTGACAATGCAGTCTTGGTTTCTTTTTTACATAATGGCAGGTGGATGATGCATTTTATGGGATGTTATGCTATTCAAAGCTTTATTTTTATGTTATGATTGGCATATATTTACAGTTGCTATATTTAATCATGTCACCATGATTTATTACCTAGCTACACATACACAAGAAATATGTTAGTAATGACATAACCAAAACAAAGGGAAGAAACTTATGAAAACAAATCCTAAAAGAAAGGGCCTATGTTTAAGCTACGTTAAAGGTTATGTGCAAATGGAAATGTAAAACATGTTAGTGTTAGTACTAACTATTAAATGGTTTGTTAGTGGCTATGCGATTTTCATTTGAGTTATTTTTGAGCGCATAGGATATGGAAATGCATTTGGTATGACATGAGGACTTGGAAAGGGTTAACGTGAATGTTTTGGGTGGCGCATTGGGCAAGGAATAATCATCACAGTTTTCAATGGTTTGCAAATTGATTACATGGTTAATGCATTGGTGATTGTTGGTTGTCTTGTACTTCGAAATTGAATAGGATAGGATATGGAAGCGACATGCATTAAATTCACGTCACTTCATACTCCCCCCATCAGGCCGCCACCCTAGTATGGTTCTTGTTGCATTTTGATATGTTGGTGTTAAGCTCCGCAATTCAGGTTTGGGAAGAAAACGCTCGGCCAACTCACCCTTTTAAGCTCTCGGTTACAGGTATGGTTCTTTTTCACCCCATCCATGAATTGCACTCTGTGTATGAACAAAAAAATTCTCAATAATGCTTGGGTTTGTGTTTTCTTGAGAATTGCAACTGTGTAAATGTGTGGTTTTTCTCTCTGGAATGACTGTGTAATTGTTCGGATTGCAAGTAAAGGAATTGGTTTTTGGTTGAGTTGTGCATTCACTGGTTTCTCTGTTGGTTAAAATCGTGGTGGGTCTCTATGGATTTTTGAATGAAAATGGGTATTATCGCTCTGTGTTTTAATGGTGGAGGGTTTCACTCTGTGTATTCTTGCTAGTTGCTTTCTCACAGTTATGAGGGTAACCCTGTCCAGTCGTGTTCAGGCTGCCTTTTGGTTGTTGTGTATTTTTCAAGAGTCATGGTCATGGGCTTATTCACATGGTCTTGGCATCAAGGTGTCTTAGAAGTTGGTCTTAGGGTGGCCATAATGTCAATATATGTGCTATATGGTTGTTGGGTGATATAAGTTATGACTTGGGTTATGCATCCTCACTGACATTATTGTCAAATGATTCATCTCTTAAGAAATATATAGAGGTTATACCTCTGTGTGTTTTGGGTAACTGTCACTCTCCAGTGGACATTCACTTCTCCTCTTCAAATGAAAAACACACTATGTACATCGGTTTTCTACCCTATCTGTCATTGTTTCCTCTGTGGCTAACATTTGTGTCATTGCCTAGACCGAGAGTTATAAGGAACCCTATGGTTTTCTACTATGCTTGTATCGAAGAGTCTTAGCCTTTGGTTGATATGCCTTTGAGGACCTCTAGTTCTCTGTGCGATTGATGACTGAGCGCACTCTTGTTGCCTCTTTGTATTTGTTGTGACAAAGCCTGATTTTAAAAATCCCCAATTGTTCTTTCTCCTGTCGGGCATATTTTTCATTGTCAAAGATTGGGTATCAAGTGGAGTGGTTATAGAATGTTTTGTCGAGTCCCCATCTCGTCTCCTTATAATGAAATTGTTTGAAAAGTTATGATTGGATATGCATTCAAGGGCTGCCTCTTTTTCATTATACTTTCAATCGTTGTGTTCTTATAACATGGTGTTGATTGCAAATTGGAGACTACTGTATGTTTCAATAGGCCCGATCATTGTTATAGATAGTTATGGAAATGGTGACTATGTTATTTCGTTATGTTCATTGTGTATCTATGATGGAATCATCGCCCATATTTTAAATAATTGCATCGACATTGATGAAGCTCGGGTTTTATATTGACTATGGTTTCTTTGCAAAATGTATTGGTTGATATGATGAAGAGTGTATGTAATTAGGCATGTTCTGGAAGTCTGTTCGATTTGGATGGGACCTGTGCATATGTTTTAAATTGGCTGATCATAAATTGATAGACAAGGTATGGTATTTTTATAGTGATGCTTATGGGATAGAGGTGGAGCAATTTTGTTGTGTGTTTTCTTTTAATTCTTAAAATGAAAGGAAAATAAATTAAAGACCAAGCATTTTCTTAACATGATTGTTGAAAGTTGTTTCAATTATGATTATGATTGTAGACTGTTCTAATTGAGAATTTTTTGAGGAATTTAAATGTTGAACAATGAACAGTCTGATACACAGTAATTATTTTATTGTTGTCAATATTTTTTGTATTGAGTACAAAGTTATGTCTATAAATTACTTGATTTGTTTTATGAACAATATTCGTTATTTCCCTACCATTCTCTCACTTTTCCGCACATTACAAGTCCCCTCGTCTTCCTAGATTCACTATTCACTCCATGTTCTTAAAATTAAATTATAATTAAATGAAAACTTTGTATTATAGTAGTTGAAGGATGGCACATGGATGAGTTACAATTGATATTTTTTGTTATTACAATACAATTGATTGTTCGATGATTTGTTGAGCAGTAATCATGATCTACCCCCCTTCATTTTACCACTTTTCTCTCAATACAATCCCTCATATATCCCAGAACCCTTATTCACCCCCTTCTCATTGAGAAGTATTAAACGATTTTTATGGATTTGATTGCATGAGTCTGATGTGTTGTTGAGCTAAAATTTGTTTCATACTTAAAGAGATGTCATGTATGGTTTGTTGAAGAAACTAGTTGCTAATAAATAATGCAAACATGAATGAGCTTCTTCAGCAGAGGTATCCATGGTCGGGGTAACAGGGGAAGAGGAAATTAGAACAGGAGCCTTAGAAGGCCAAGGTTTTCTATACATTTTGATGTTGACTCACAAGAGTTGAGCCAGCTATTCCAAGTTGGATTTTTTAACTGGATTGGACAAGGAGTGGTCCAACCTAGGCCATAAAGGCCTCCTTTCCAAGCCCCACATGTCCCTGGTATCCCAGTTCCCCCTCATGTCTCATTACAACCTAAAGTACCTGAAAATGACGAATGGCAAGATATTGTCCACCCAAAAATCTCCCAACATCATGGCTGGCCCAATTTGTCTCTACTTGCTCCTTGTAGAGCCTGGTTATTTTCAGGACTCAAACTAAATAAAGGTTTTCTAAATTTTAGTTTAGAATTTATTTTAATGACCTTCTTATACTTGGAATAAACCAAGAATAAACAACAACATAATGGAAACAACAACAGAATAATGATAACAACAACATAATACATGCATCCACCTGAATAATGATAACAACAACATAATACATACATCCACCTGCAGGTCGGTTTATCTAGTCCCTTAACTGTCTGATCATGTTCTTTTTCTTGCCCTTGTTCTTGCCCAGACTGAATATTAACCTCCCAGTCAACCAGGAACAGCCTCTCTGACTCCCTAGCTCCAGGAATCCTTGCGGTTTCTTGGCCCCCAAGCCAAAAATTCCCAGCAACACCAGTTCCCTGTGAGAGCTCCCCAAAAACCACTCCTCCAATTTCCTCCTCCTCTCTCCTTTTTGCAATTCAGAAAACCTCAAACAAAAAATAATCCTCCTTTCCAAGTCCTCCCCTTCCTCCTTATCCTCCTCTCTCAATTCCCCCTCATTAATTCTCAACCACCTTATCCCCCCATTAATTCCCAACAACCTTATCCCCCCATTAATTACTTCACCCACCTTTTAATAATAAAATAATAAAGACTCATTAATATATTTTAATAATTAATTAAATTAATATTTATCATTCATGATAATTACATAGTTAATTAGGGTTGTTACATACACCCACCCTTCAAGAAACTTCACCCCAAAGTTAAAGTAATTTACAATACAAAGGTAGTGACACATGGTTCATACATCCACATCAAATAAACAACATTATCAGTAAGCAAAAAAAAACTTATACATACTAGTGTACATGTGCAAGAAATGCATGTGTGGCTAGCACATACAAGGCTCATGCATGTACTAATGACAATAATTATCACACCTATAGTAATTCTTGTATGTGTCCAATCCAATCAACAAGACTATTCATTTCATAAAAGATAGTAAATTATTTAAAATGTTTACAAAATCCCTTAATTATAATAATTTAGCACAACAACATTCATTTAGATAATTGTAGTTTGGTTAAGAAATTATAATTATACATATTTACATATTCTCTTTTCAAAAAGGCAAAACAATAAATTTCACTATAAGACAAAATCCCCACACACTCAACTATTTCTATTCATCCTTCCTCCCTAACTTACTTATGTCTTCCATCCATATCCTTCCTCTACTGGACTATCTTGGAGCGTCAACTATATTGACCTAACTCCAAATAGAACCAGTAAGCGGAAGTGTCACTCTCTTGACCAAGCTTCCCCAGTAGGCAACTAATAGTCATCATCACACATATAGGGGAGCATGAGATAACAACGTCCTCCCATGACTCTAGGTTTCAGAGGATACATGGTGGGAAATGCCTCCACCCCTCCTAATAGGACTAGGGTCCACACCCTACCATGGAATATACAGTGGCACTGTGTTGCTGGGAATTTTGTCATCGTATATTCAGTTTTAGGCAGTCTCACCACCTGAAAAACCTGCATTGGTCCATATATCATAACAATGCATTCGAACCAACATAATTTAACATATAAAGATTCATACCATATGGTTTATCGGTCAGTGTTCATGACATCAACTTTTATTATCATTATCCGTTGGCTATTTCATAGCCCATTGACCTGTAGATTAGTCTATAACACAAACTCATACATATCTATGCATTATCATCATGTAAATGCATTCAACCATAATCTCAATTCGGTATCCACATACCAACAACTTTAAATTTCAAAAATTTCAAGTTAGAAATAGATCGCATAATATCCCCATAATTCAAATAATGTTAAACATTTATAGAATTGACATTCTCATAATAGATTGCATAATATCCATCATCATTCAAATAACGTTAAACATTCATAGAATTGTCATTCACATAGGTTCATACATCTTAAAAGTTCAAGTGTATCATTAATAGTTTCATAGTGAATAGAAAATAAAGGTGATTAGGCCTCAGGTAATCCTAGTTGTCTAAGTCAAAAGGTGGAATTACATACACCCAACCTTTGAGAAACATATTCTCGAGGTGGTCAAAAAAGTGAGGGATGATCTTGTCGTAATGTCTCGGCACCTCCCAAGTAGTATATCCTGAACTATACCTTTCCCACTAGACCTTAACTTGGTATACCAGATGGTTCTTGAGATGTCAGACCCTACAGTCCAATATGCGTAACGGTTCTACCACGAGGGTTCCCGCATCCGATGCCTGTAATTCCTTCCAATTTAGTTTATGAGATTTGTCAGCAACATAATGATGTAGAACAGATACATGAAAAACATTATGAGTTTTATCCAAGTGGGGTGGCAGTACGAGATGATAGGCAATGGGTCCAATTCTCTCTTGGATTTTGAACGGTCCTATAAATCGAGATGACAACTTTGTCCCCTTCACGAACTGAATGGTACTCTTATTAGGCCTAATACAAATGAAAACTTGATCTCCCGCTTTATAACTTAGGTCAGTCCTATGTGCATCAGCATAACTTTTCTGTCTATCCTGTGCTTCCTTTAGTCTCTTCCTAATCTGAATCACCTGTTCCTCCATCTTATGGATCAATTCTAGCCCAACTATCACTCGGTCTTCTAACATTTCCCAACTCAACGGTGCTTTGCATGGCCTTCCATACAGAGCTTCATAGGGTGGAATTTCGATGGAGCTATGAAAATTGTTATTGTAGGCGAACTCTACCAAAGGTAGGTACTTCTCCCAATGGGTTTGATTACACATAACATACATCCTAAGCATGTCATCCATAACCTGATTTACTCTCTCAGTTTTCCCATCTGTTTCAAGATGATAAGTTATGCTTAAGTTCATCTGAGTCCCCAATGCTGACTACAAACTTGTCCAAAACCTAGAAGTGAATCTGGAGTCCCTATCTGAAATGATCTTCTTGGGTATTCTGTGAAAACGGATGACCTCACTTACAAACGTGCGTGCCACATTAGTGACATTGTAAGTGTATCTAACCAAAATAAAATGAGAACACTTGATTAACTTATCAACTATCACAAGAATGGCATTGTGTCTATGTGATGTGAGCAGCAATCCCACAACAAAATCCATAGAAATGACTTCCCACTTGGACATAGGGACATCATGCGGTTGTAGGAGACCTGCCAGGTGGTGGTGGTCGGCTTTCACTTGTTGAAACTCTAGGCACTTGGTGACGAAATGGACTACATCACACTTCATGCCTACCCAGAAGAAAATCTTCTTCATGTTTGCGTACATTTTCTTCACACCCAGATGCGCACAATAAAGTGCTCTACGGGCTTCCTTCAGTATGATGCTTTGAATATCCCCACCTTCGGGGATGTACATCCTTCTCTGACACCTTAACAATCCATCGGCTTCCAGGCTATATCCTTCATACTTTTGATATACTTTCTTCCCACTCTGGAGGGTTGAAGTAACCTTTAAATACCAACTATCTCCTAGAAGTTGCCCCAACACATGCTCCATCAGATTAACTCTTAAGGGTACCAAGGAGAAGACATGTGGTCTCCCACTCAAGGCATCTGTGACCACATTCTCGTTTCCCTTGATGTACGAAATTCCAAAATCATACTCACTCATAAACTCTCTCCAACGCCTCTGCTTGGCATTGAGATCTCTTTGAGTGAAGAGATGCTTTAATATTTCATGGTCTGTTTTGAGCTCAAAGTTTCACCCCACTAGATAGTGTCTCTAAAGTTTTAGAGCTAGCATTACCTCTGCCAACTCTAAATCATGAGTAGTGTAAAGCTCCTTATTTTTCTTCAACTTTCTTGACGCATATGTTATCACTCCTC